>PVJD01006536.1:0-97785 GCA_004026545.1 Mormoops blainvillei
GTGTGTTGGTGGGGGGCGGGTAGCAGTGAGGAGGAGAATAAGGCCATCCAGGTGGAGGAAGGTGCTTGTACAAAAGCCCAGAGCTTTAAAACAAAAGCTCAAAGCTCTGTACTAAGGAAGCTGCCAATAATTCAAACTTCCATAATAATTTAGGAAAGGGGTGACATGTAGGTTGCACGGTTGGGATAGAGGGGGACAAGGTAAATCTCTAAGGATAGACAAGGGAAAAGACACTTGCATTTTATCCTTTAGGTGGGGGAGATATTGAGAAGTTTTAAAGTAATAGGGTCAAATTAAT
Organism: Mormoops blainvillei; assembly: GCA_004026545.1. Classification (NCBI taxonomy): domain Eukaryota; kingdom Metazoa; phylum Chordata; class Mammalia; order Chiroptera; family Mormoopidae; genus Mormoops; species Mormoops blainvillei. The sequence continues at coordinate 299 of PVJD01006536.1, forward strand.
CATGTTTGCTATGGAAGCTCGGTTACAGGTAGTCAAGGATACAGGTGAAAAGGCCATTTTAGAGGTTTTGGTAGTAATTCGGGTTCAGGATAAAAAGAGAGGTGGGTATTAACTAAAAAATTATTAACATTTCAACAAATGCTTATTGAGTATTTACAATGGGCCCAGCACGGGGACTACAGAAATGAATATGAATTAACCCTTCGCTCACCTCATATTGCTTAGAGGCCAGTCAGGAATTAGACACGTAAATGGACTTTTTTCATATTGTGCTTTGGATTTTCTCCTTTAGGGATATAATGTGTTGTATATGAAAGAATCTTTGGACCAGGCTGTCTGGGATTCAGTTTCTGCCTCTACAGCTTTCTACTTGAGAGACCTTGGGCAAGTTACTTGTCCTTATCAGTAACACAGCAGGCTTTTGTGAAGACGAGGAAATGTATGCGAAGGAGAGTGAAGAGTGCTGGTACATCTCTCTGCTCCGACTGTAGAGCTAAAGGAAGAGCATGAAGGCAGGGCGGGAGCTGGGCAGCTATGGGATATGGGGCCACCACGTAGTATATGCAGGATCTACAGCCTGCTAGGGAGGGCAAGACCACAACAGTGTTGCATTAAGAAAGATTCTGTCCTTTCTTCCTTATTCTTTCTGGCTCCAGAAATAGTAGCAGCCTGGGAGGAAGGGTCAGGGATTCCCAACACAGAAGTTGATGTAGTTTGTCTGTCGTGACATGGATTGTCACGAACCTTCCATTTCGAAAGTCAGCGACCTTTGACTTTAGCTGTATCCATTCCTCTCTGCTCATTCAGGTGTGCTTGACACAGGAGCTAATAGACTATACTTCAATTCAGGTCAGAGACTGAGTTCACAGAGATGAAGCTTAGTGCTAAAAAATGCAAAGTGGAAAAAAGAAAGCAGAAAAGACCAATGGTCAGAGGAAAGGAAATGGTAAGAGAATAATATTCATTTAGAAAGAGGGCTTTGGACTGGCCACTCTTTCTCAGCACTTTATGTATTAAAGACTCAGTAATTGACGATTGTCGAAATTCATGGGGAGAATGGTCCCAGCATCAGCCAAATGAGAAACGACTGAGCACAAAATGGTTGGCAGGTGAATAGTGCCTATCTGACAAATGCCTCTGGTCTGGGGACAATGCATAATCGTTGACCTTCAAATATGGGTCTCACATTAAAGAAATTCTATATCAAACAATATCAGGCCTCCCACCTGCGAATGGATAAGATCTGAAAAACAGTTCTTTTTGGAGCTTGTAGTCCAGGAAGTCAAGAATGTCTCCTCCAGAGTTGCCTTGGCAACACCTCCCTCCTTTGACACGAAGGAAGATAGAGGTCATGTTGGTGGGCTGTTTAAATGTTGCTCTGATCGTGTCTTTTATTTCCATGGGGGAAACAAGAAAAAGGCAATAGGCAGGAAGAAAAAAATGAGAACATAAAATAAAATAAAAGAGATAAAGGGATTCCTGTGAGTGATTTTTCCAAATAGGTTTTGTTATTGCTGGATTCATATTAATTTAATTGGATTTAAAGTCTAATAAGAGAGCCTAAAATGAAATTTCTGACACTTCAAGGCGTAATGAGTGTTCAAGTATGAGATGACGCAGGGGCCGCTTTTGAACCGTGGAGAGGGACTCTAAACCAGATCGCGAGGGCGAGAGGAAGAAAGGAGGCTGCGAGAGCCATCACTTAAGATTTAGACCAAATGAAAGAACATGTTTTCTTTAATCTAGCTTCTTTGTGTGATTTCTACTTACTTTTTAAACCCACACTTTAGAATTATATAAAAACCTCTGTTAAATTAGGGAATGGGCTGATATCAGTCAGGTCAGCCAGAAAAATAGGAACACAGAAGTGGTTTAACAGAATTCAATAAAAAGAACTCGTTTTGAGGGTATGGGAAACGTTAAAGAATAAAGGGGGCATTATGTTCTGTGTGCTTTACCCCTCCTCACCCCCACCACACACACAAAGGGGACAGAGAGCGACCCAGAGATTAGCAAAACTAGGAGCTGCATCCTGGTCACCCTACTCCTGGACGGACACAGGGAGAAGGGAGCGGTGAAGGACTTGGGCACAGTAACCATGGCGAGGGTGAACTGCAGAAGAGATGAGTTCCTGCTGAAAATACCATCCAAATTAGACACGGGGAGAGGGAGGAAGGGAGAGAAAGAGACAAAGAATGAGAGAGAGAGAGAGAGACCTTGTTTTCTCCCCTCTTTCCCTCCTCCGATCCTCTAATCAGTGTCTCCCACTGGCCAAACCTAACAAGAACTTTGTCAAGGGGGCCTGGGATCCTCTCTGATGCAGTGCAGAGGAAGGGTGCTGGATGGATCTTAGTGATAACAGTAAACCAGCGAGGGAAGTGTGGGAATGGGAGAGAAGCCCAGCATTATGGTCTAGTGAGAGTCTGAATTACAGAATACTTGAAAAGAAAGCCTAATTTATAGTTTCAGATTAGACATTTTGTTTAGGGGGTCTACGAGTGTCCTAGAAAGATCAGGACCATGGGTTCGAAGTCCAGAAATACTGGGTGCTGCTTTCCACAGTATGTAATACCGTCCAAGTTAGGGAAACTCTTTTTAGTATAAGAATGAGATTCATCAGGATAAGAAATTTGGGAACTAGAATTATTTTCTTTATGAACAACTAATTGTACTTCTAAATTATTTCAAATAAGTATATACACCTCTAACTCTATTTTAGAAACTAATCAGAAAAGCGATTGCAATTGAGCTATAAGAAAAACTATTGGAATGTTGATGCCAGATCTACACTATGATCCCAGAACACCAGGGTCACAAGATCAGCCTTGAACCTGGATGACCATCTTTGGACAATCTGTATAATTACCATCTTTCCGAGCCTCTTAAACTATTCTAGAGGTGATGTCTTTCTGAGGCAACTCATACATTTTCCAGACTGCTGTAGAGGTGTCCAAGAAAACCAGATCTGGACGTCAGTTGTCAGTTAAAGCGGTAAAGGCACATTTTATTCAGGAACTATTGTGATAGGGCGAGAAACCTCAGTGTAGAGCTGGGCTCTAGTCCAAATACAACAAGGACAGGGAGCAAGGTGGGTGGAAAATGACTAAGGGGAAACATTACGGAGAAATGGGATTCTAGCTAAAATGACTTCATAGTATTCTTATTGAAGGAAAGTCAGGGTGATGCAATATGGAGGGAGAGGAATCGGAAATTCGATCAGATTTTAAGGGTGGGGAATTTTCACTAAACTGACCCAGCAGTATTCTTGCCAAAACTGTGCCAGGCACAGAGCCCAAGTTTGAGCCTAGTCAAAAAGACAGCTCAGAGAACCTGACCAAGGGCAGAATCTTGTTATCTGTTAATAAAATAAAAATTGTATATGGAACCAAAATCGGCCTTCTGGAGTTTTCCTCCATTGGTCTGAGCTCTGCTATCTGAGATCATATAGCATAACATTAATCCCTTTTCTCCACGACATTCTTTCAAATGCTAAAAGAGAGAAGTCTTGTGCTCTTGACCTTGACCTTCTTCAGGCTAAACATCTCTAGATTCTTTACAGACTCCTTCTGTTAGTATTTCATTGACCATTCTGATTATTTTTCCTCTCATCCCTGTTAGTGTCTTACACTTGATACAAAGCTAAAGCTCAGTTATTCTGAGGTTTTATCACATTCCCCAATGCTTTAGAGGCTCAGTCCCTGATCTCTCAGGGTAATCTGTAACTCTGTTACTTCAGCCAGCCTGCTTGTGTATTTGCTAGTCTTCTCTGTTAGATTGTGTGTTTGTGAAGAGCAGGAATCATATCTTGATTATTTCTTTTATCTTACCTTCTGTAATGCTTAGGATAATGTATATGTGTGTATGAGAGAGTACACACGTACACACACACACACACACACACACACACACATATAAAAGCATAACGGTATGTAGCATATGGGAGGAACACAAAAATTAACCTATTGAAGATAATGATTCCATGCTCTACCCACCACCTTTATGCCCTTTTCCTCATTCTGTTCTTCCTTGCCTTGAGTGATCTTTTCTTTGTATCTGTAAACCAAAATGAACTTTAGGCTATAATAAAGAATGAGAAGCATTTATTTGAGCAAAAAGGAGCTGTAGCCTGGGGGACTTGTGTTCCACCCAGAAAAAGGGGAGGTCGTGTTTTATAGTGAAAGTTCCTACCCAGGTTCTCAATGAAGTCTGTTTTGTGTAAATGAGGTATTCAAATTGTACAGATCTGATTGGACAGGGCAGGTCTCAGCCTTTTGGTAGAAAGACAAAACCAGGGTTTCCTGCATTGGTTGACTAAGGGGACATAAATAAACATGGCACAGAGCTGGAAGCGAAGAGGTCAGTCTGAGATTTGTCCTGGTACGCAGAGCGCGTGAGAAGCCACTGTCAGTAAATGGCTTGGCTCCTGTGAAAAGTTTGGGCCCTCAGTTGGCCATGGGGAGTCCATCTCCACAGATGAATCCCTCTTGGAGTTCACATCAAATGAATCTTTCTTCCTGGGGTCTATACAAGTTCTTTATAGAGAACTCCTTCTCCTTCAAGATTCAACTCAAATATCACGTATCCTCCCTAGCAGTCTTTGGCTTTTCCTGTCCTAGAAATCTGACCGTTCAAAGGCAGAATACATTTCTCCCTCGTTTGTATTTCAATATTATTCATATTCTGTTATTTAGAAAACACAATTGGTTTTGGAGTCAGGCAGATTTACATTTGAATCCAGTTCAATTAGCCCTTGTGGTCTGGTAAATTTACTTAGTCTTTTTAGGGCTCAGTGTTTTGTTTTGTTTTTAGTATGAAATTTAGGATGACAGTTATTTATTTCACAGAGTTTTGGAAGGGTTAAATAAAATAATAAACGTTGAGAACTTTTCCCAAAGCCTGGCACACAGTGGATATTCAATTTTTATCTATCTGTTATTACATTTATACCCATGTATTTTAGTTTTGTGAGCATCTATCTACCCTCTTGGTATCAATTGAATCTTCCTTTTGTAATCCCATAATAAAGCACTAAAAAGTTCTATTGAATTAAATTATTTTCTTTTTATTATATATTTACTTCTGCGATATTAAATATTTTATATTTGTACTAACCAATACAGTACCCACTAGCCACAGGTGGTTAGTTATGTTTAAATTAATTAAAATTAAATACAATTAGAATCCAGTCTGACAGTACAGGTATATAGATCATTTCCATCACTGCAGAAAGTTTGTTTGGACTGTGCTGCTCTGAATTGTGTGACTGCTGCTCCAAACTCAACAGCTTGTCAACTGTTTCCCCTGTCAGTCTGGGTCCTATATTTCTAGCCATTGAACTATAATTCAATTTAACTTTTGGGCAGTCAAATCATACAGCTAATTCTTAGAGACTCTACAATAATGTAAATTCCCAAGTGCTTTATCTTTTTTTCTCTACTTGCTTTCATAGTATTTTGAAAGTATTTGCTATATTAAAGGCTGGGAACTTTTCCTGGAAAGGACCAGGTACTAAATATTTCAGGCTTTGTGGACCATACAGTTTCTGTTGTAATTATTCAACAGTGCTATTATAGTGTGAAAGCAGCCAGACACTATGTAACAGAATGGGGGGACTGTTTTGTTTACAAACCAGGTTGCGGGCAGTAGTTTTCTAGCCCCTAGTCTATGTTCAAAGACTACTGCTTCCTGTAGTGATATAATGAGTCCTCTCCCCATACCACTCCCCTTTTTAATTTTAGCTCAAAATAAGTTTATTTCTAAACACCATTTTTTAATTTTTTTTGCCAGTTTGGAGAGAATCCAATCTCATTTGGTTCTAGTAGCCCGTCTTCTCAAAAGATTTCATTGTAATTCTGAATGTTTACACAATCCCCAGAAAATAAAGAAATATTATAAACTAGCACAATATGCTTAATTTATGCCAGGCATTGTTTAAAACTGTTATGCCAATTAACTCATTTAAACCTCACAACGAAATGTTTTACTGATGAGTAAACTGAGATACAAAGAAATTAAGTAACTTACCAAGGTCACACCGCTTCTAAACGGCAGAGCTGCGAATGAAACTGTGTAATCTCCCATTATTAGTCCCTACACCATAAGCTTGCTCCTAGGCAGTGTCTAAGTCCTTGGCTCTCCACCTTTGACCTCCAAACGCTTTTTTAATCTGAAAACTTTTTCTATCTCCTATTGCTTCTAAAGGCCTTCACTAACACTCATCCCCCAAGCCCAGCAAGTTAATACAAACTCTTCCATGCTTTATAAAATACAGTTGACTTCTGGTAGCTTGTCTAGGCTGCAAAATTTTTTTTTGGTAAATCCACTGGACGTAATTTCAGTCCTCTTTTACTTGTTCTTTCAGGAGCAGTATATATGGTGGTCACCCCTTCCTTCTTAAAATCTTTTTTTCCTGACCCCTGTGACTCCCACATCTGGCTCTCCTCCTACCTCTCAGTCCAGTCTTTGTCAATCTCTTTTGAAATGTTCTCTTTTTGGCTTTATTTAGTTATTTATTTTTAAATATCATATTTAAAAATGATTTTTTATTTAATTTTTTAAAGAAAGAGGAGAAGAGTGGGGAGAAAGAGAGGGAGAGAAACATCAATGTGTGGTTGCCTCTAGCGCACCCCGTACTGGGGACCTGGCCAGCGGCCCGGGCATGTGCCCTGACTGGGGAATCGAACCGGTGGCCCTTTGGTTCACAGGCTGGTGCTCAATCCAGTGAACCACCCCAGCCAGGGTTTTGACTTTTATTTTTCAAATTAAAACTTTAAAAAATTTAATTACAGTTGACATTGAATATGATATTAATTTCAGGTGTATAGCATAGTAGTTAGACATTTATATTACTTAAGTAGTGATCGCCCCAATAAGTCTAGTACCCCTGAGACCATACATAGTTACTATAATATTTATTGACTATATTCTCCATGCTGTAACTTTACGTTCTTGTGATTATGTTCCAGCTACCACTTTGGACTTCTTAATTCACCCAGTCCTCCAAACCCCCTCCTACCTGGCAACCATCAGTTTAAAAACTGGTTTTCTCCCAGGCTTCTTTTCTCCTTATTCTACACTCATTCTCTGGGTGATCTCATAGGCCCTAGTGCTTTAACTTCGCACAAAGATGGTTCCCACATATTTACCTCAAAAACCTCCTGAGCTCCACTCTTGCCAACCACTTAAGCAACTTGTCTACCTAAGTGTCTCATGAGCACATACAGCTCAGCGTTTCTCAAACAGGAATTATTTTCTCTCTTCAGCCTGATGTTTCTTATATTACCTACTTCTTTGAATAGATTTCCACGCTAGAAATCTGCATGTCCTCTGGTTCCTTTTCTGACAGCCCAACCAATTACCAAGTTCTGAAAATTTCCAGTTACTTTGGGAAACACTTTTAAATCCACCCACTCTTTGCTCTTATAACTGCTGCTTGCCTGCTTCTGTGTCTTCCTGCAGCCATCTCATAATTGGCTTTCCAGCCATCAGTCTGGTTCCCCTTCCAGAGACTAGTCCTCTTGATGCAGCCGGAGTGATTTTCCTAGGACACAAATTGAACTATGTTATGTTCTTGCACTAAATCTTTAGTGGTTCCCTACTGCTCTTAGCATGAATTGTCAGTTTCTTCAGTTGCCAGCAAGGTTCTTCATAGCCCTGTTCCCACATCCCTCTCCAGCACATCACCATGTGTTCCTCTCCACTCTGTGCTCTAGTCATACTGACCTACTCACTCTGGCCTTGAAGTCATTGCATCTGCTCTTTCCTTAACTGGGAACACATTTTCCACACCTTTTGACCTTTTGGCTAACTCCTGCCCATTACATAAGTTTTTCTGAGGATATAGACCTGGGCTTAGATATTGCTTCCTCTGCAAAGGCTCCTGGGACTTCAGGAAAGCCTTCTATAGCCCCCCAAACCAGGGTCAAGTGCCTCCAGTCCCCTCTCACAGCACCCTGGACCTAGTCTATTCACCATCCATTACTCTAGGTTGCACTTGACATGGGTTGCTTGTCTTCCCCATAGACGAAGCTCTGTCAAGGCAAGGAAGATTGCTCCTTTGCATTTTTATAGCCCTAGTGTCTTGCACAGTGCCTAGCAGAAACTTTATACATATTTATTGATTGAAAAAAAAATGATCAGGAAAGGAAAGTTAGGAATATGGAATTTGGAGTAAAAAAGCCTTGGATTTAAACCCCGATCTGCTCCTACTATTCCTGTGACCATTGCCACTCACTAGCTCTGTGACTTACGTTGACCTTTTGAAGCCTCAGTTTTCTCATTTGTAATATGGGAATAATAGTAAAGCCAAATTTACAAAATTATTTTCAGATTTCAGTGAGATAAAGCATGAAAAGCAATTAGCCCAGGGACTGGAACATTGTAATTGTTCAATAAGTGTCACTATTAATAATACTGTCTTTTTTTCCCTATCTATCATCTATCCATCTTTCTATTTATTTATATGTTTATTGACATTTCATTGTTCATAATTTTGATCTTCTTTTCTTAAATAAGCCCCTTTAACATTTCATATAATAATGGTTTGGTGATGATGAGCTCCTTTTGTTTATTCTTGTCTAGGAATCTCTTTATCTGCCCTCCGATTCTAAATGATAGCTTTGCTGGGTAGAGCAATCTTAGTTGTAGGTCGCTGCTTTTCACAACTTTGAATATTTCTTGCCAGTCCCTTCTAGCCTGCAAAGTTTCTTTTGATAAATCATCTGAAAGTCTTATAGGAACTCCCCTGTAGGTAATTAACTTCTTTCCTCTTGCTGCTTTTAAGATTCTCTCTTTATCTTTAACCTTTGGCATTTTAATTGTGATGTGTCTTAGAGTGGACCAGTTGCATCCATCTTGTTTGGGACTCTCTGTGCTTCCTGGACTTGTGTGTCTACTTCCTTCACCAAATTAGAGAAGTTTTCTTTATTTTTTCAGATAGATTTCCAACGTCTTGTTCTTTCTCTTCTCCTTCCGGCACCCCTGTGATGCAAATGTTGGTACACTTGAAATCGTCCCGGAAGCTTCTTATCTTATCTTTATTTTTGGGGGATTCTTTTTTCTTGTTGTTCTGACTGGTTGTTATTTGCTTCCTTATGTTCCAAATAATTGATTTGATTTTTGGCTTCATCCGCTCTACTGTTGTTTCCTTATAAATTGTTCTTTATTTCAATTAGTGTAGCCTTCATTTCTGACTGGATCTTTTTTATGCTGTTGAGATCCTCACTAAGCTCCTTGAGCACCCTTATAACCAGTGTTTTGAACTCTGCATCTTATAGATTGCTTCTCTCCATTTTTGTTTAGTTCTTTATCTGGAGTTTTGATCTGTTCTTTCATTCGAGTCACGTTTCTTTGTCTCTTCATTTTGGCAGCCTCTCTGTGTTTGTTTCTATGTATTAGATAGAGTTGCCATGACTTCTTGTCTTGGTAGTGTGGCCTAATGTAATATGTGTTCTGTACGGTCCAGTGGCACAGCCTTCCCTATCACCCAAGCAAGGTACACGAGGTGTGCCCTTTGTGTCAGCTGAGTACAGCTCCCTCTTATAGCTGAGCCTTGGTTGCTATTGGCAGGTCAATGGGAAGGATTTACCCAGGCCAGTCAGTTGCAAGGATTGGCTATGACCACTGACCACAAATCTCTGCCCTCCATGGGGGATCAGCTGTGCGGGGGCAGGGTGGTGGTGCTTCAATGTAGTCTGTGGCTTTCTGCTGGATGCACAGTCCCTGGGGTTTCCCTGGTGGTGCAGGCCAAGGTCATCCCCAACACTATGTTTTGCCCAGGGTCCCCCTGCCTGAGCTATAGAGCAATCTGAGATGGCTGCTATTTGTGCTGGGCTTGGAGATTTCCAGGCAAAGCCAAACTGTGAATCTAGGCTGGCTGCTGCTAGTGCCGGGCCTGGGGCACTTAGCAAGAGGTAGGCTCACTGAGGCCAGCTGTTGCTTGTTTGGAAGGAATTAGGAAGTTGTGAAGCTTGAGCCAAGATCAGCCATTCATATGGAAAAGCTACTGTTAACAGCTATAAATTTGTTGTGATGGAGCCACAGGGGATCTCCAGGTCAGGAGACAACAGTGTTAACCAGGTTGAAGGCGTCTCACATATGGCTCCACCTGCTGGCTCTGTGGCTCTGCCTACCTTTCCGCCTGGAAGAAAGCTGTCCCCCAACTCTCACCTTGATGCCAGACACTTCAGTTCCTCCCTGTATGCCACTGGGGCCTTTCAAGCTGCTACCCTGGTGCTGGAGCTCAGAGGGAGTGCGTGTAAGTTTGTGTGTGTGTTCTTTAAAAGAAATTGCTTAGGGCTGTAGCAGTTTCTTTCACCAACTCAATCCCTACTGGTTTTTGCAGCCAGAAGTTATGGAGACTTACCTTCCTGGCACTGGAACCCTGAGCTGGGGAGGCCTAGTGTGGGGCTGGGATTCCTTGCCCCCAAGATATCCCTCCCAAATTTTTATCCACCACAGAACCTGTCCATTCCACGTCTCCATCCCTCCTACCAGTCTGGATAGATGTGGTTTCTTTAATTCTGTAGATGTCAGACTTTTGTTGAACTTGGTTACTGCCAGTTCTGAGTGACGGTTGTTCTATAATTTAGTTGTAATTTTGTTGTGGTTGTGTGAGGAGGTGAGCCGTGTTTACCTATGCCACCATCTTGACCAGAAGTCATCTTTATTTTTTATTGTATTTTTTCCATTACCGTTTATCCCCCCTGTACCCTCTTCCACCTCACCTCCTCTCACCCTTACTGCACTATTGCCACAGTTGTATATGTAAAAAATACACAGTTTAGAACCACACTGCCTGGATCAAAACTTGGCTCTACTTTCCACAAGCAGTGAGACCTTGGGCAAATAATTTAATCTCTCTGCCATAGTTTCCATATCTTTAAGATGGAAAAATAACAGAACATGCCTTAAGGCAGTGATTTTTCAACTTTTTATCACATGGCACACATAAACTAATTACTAAAATTATATTTTTGGCCATTCTGGCAAAAAGGTAGGTATGATTTTGATTCATTCACACTGGACAGCTGTTGTTGTGTTGGCTGTTGTCATTTGTTATTTGACAATCTAAAGGAAAAGAGGTCAGTGCCTGACTAAATAGTCAGATGTGGCATGTTTTGTTTTTTTTTAAGATTTTATTTATTTTATTTTTAGACAGAGGGGAAGGGAGGGAGAAAGAAATGGAGAGAAACATCAATGTGTGGTTGCTTCTCATGTGCACCCAACTGGGGACCTGGCCTGTAACCCAGGCATGTGCCCTGACTGGGGAATCGAACTGGCAACCCTTTGGTTTGCAGGTCAACGGTCAGTCCACTGAGCTACACCAGCCAGGGCTATGTAGTATGTTTCTAAAATTCTTACAGTACACCAGTGTGCCACAGCACAGTGATTGAAAGTCACTGCCTTAAGGGAGTGTTGAGAGGGTGAAATAAATTAATGTATGTGTGGTGTTTAGAACATGCCTGCGACAAAAATTCTCTTCTTGATGACACTTTAGGTGGATACTCTGAGCCCTCTGATTGACTAAACCTGACCATTGGGTTTTTGTTTCCATCTTTGGAGGGTCTAGTTTTAGCAAGAATCCTGTCAAGTCACTTTAACCAGAACCCCCACCCTTGATATCTGAATGCTTTTGTAGCTGATCAGATTCCTTGTCGCCCACTGTCTCCCAGGTGGTATTGGATCACCCTGGTCTGCCTTCAGCATGAATCTGCTTAGGTAATCCCTTCATTCTTCTCCTTGGTTATCAGTCCCCACATTTTCTTTGTTCCTGTTGTCTTTGCAATTGAGCTCGGCTCTATATTGAGATCTCTTTTCTCTTATTGAATAGTCCTAAATAAAAATCTGTTTTTACTGCTTTAATTACTGTCAGGCTCTGGTTTTTCATTGACAACTAGCGTTGGGAACAGTAACCATTATTACTGCCTTGTGAAAAAGGATATTCTTGCCTGAAAGGGAGACTAAATTCTTAGCCTCTTTCTGGAAGGGTAAGAAAGATAACAGGAGTTAATAGTATATTTCAGGTGACAGGTAAAACATTGTCACTCTTTTAGACATTGGGCCCATTTAATACTTAGGAATAATCATAAAAATCCCGATTTTTTCACAAAGCAGGTTAAATACGGATTTGTAAAGGGATTTACACTTCACTTTTAAAGGGATTTTCTGGTATTACACAGAAAAAAAATGCTGTGTTTTTTAAAGTTATAGTTAAAATAATTTATAAGTAAGTTCACTTGCTGTGGATCCAGTTTTAATGTTTTATATGATCAAAGAAGATGCTGGAAGGTTGCTTTCAAAATGTGATTTTACAAATTTATAATAATGCTCTTTCTTTCTGAATTTTCACCATCTCTAGCTTGTCACTACAGGAAGAAATATACACAACTCAGTTCTACTTCTTTATCTTAACTCTCAGAGAAACAGAATTTCCACGTCACTTTTGGAAGTTTCCAAAAAATGTGTTTCTCTTAAGAGGCTAAGAGTGCAGGTTGGTGTGATTTAATACACAGATGAAGAGTTAGCGGAAGGGAGTCATGTAACGATGCCAGAATTCTGTAAGCAGGAAAATAATTTTTCTGTAATTAGAAGTAGCATGTTTTATCATGATAATCATTGAATAGATAAACAGGGAGCCTAAGAAACACTGAATCTTACGGGTAAGGATGAATGTGGGAGCCAAGAAGGGGAAAACCTCTGAGAAGCGGGATGAGCCCCAGGCTCTGACATACTTAGCACAGAGGAAAAACAATCCCTAGGAGAAGCACTTGTTATTGAAATGAAGTTAAACTTGTGTAAATACGGTGACTCTATTTTTATCCCCTTGCATTAATCGAAACCTGTTTTTTCTCTGACAACATTTTCTTTCCACCTTTTTCTTACAGGAAGAGATGCCTGTTAGGCGACAGTTCTCTACAAGCATCTTCCATTCCTTCCTGTCTTGTGAGCAGAGGCACTGGTTGTCTGCATTCTGGACTATTTTTTCAAGGATATTTGTGGAGGAAACAGCGTTGGGAGATAGAGGTAATGTCTCTCTTCAGAGCAAAATTTGAGCATGTTGACTACCTGTCAAAAAAGCTTTGTGTCCGTAAAGCTCATGGTTCCTGTCCTTTATATTCAACCCACGGAGTGTGATCCTTTTCATGTATCCCCTCCTCCAACATTAAGTCTCCCAAAATGACACAGAAAATGATAACACTCTGGTGACTTCTATTGCTATAAAACCAAATATGTACATAAAGCTATATATATAATACTATAAAGGAGTTTTATGTCTTCTACCAACACCCAAGAACCTGTGGCAAGCAAATAGCATAAAATCTTAGAACTCTTCAAAATTCTTGACAATATTTTTTCACTTTCCATCCCCAGAAGGTTTTACACATTCTTTGCTCTCTATTAGCAATTTCTTAAAGTTACTTTATACCATTTTCCTCTTATTCCTTTTCTCAGTTACCTATAAACAACATATATGCTCTTTCCTACCATTCTTAACAATTTTCTGCATCACCTATCTGCCTCTCTGTCTTCCTCTTCACCCTCCATTAGGAATATCGTTGTGGTTCCTTCCCCAATTCTCAGATGCCTCAGTTCCATGGCCTCCATTTTTAAAAATTGTTTAATCACCTGGTTTGAACTTACACTTCATCAGTCAAAGCCGCTCTGCCTAAAACATATCAGATTCTGAAATTTCCTGCTCTGACAGCAACCTCTTGTCTTTTTTGCCTTCTACGCCATCATTCACCCTTAAGCAGCACTTGTCCTTGTCGTTCAGTCCTTTGATACACTTCTCTCAATTCTACTATTATTTAATATTGGTTATTAATACTGTGCCCTGTAAACATTTATTTCTCATGACAAATCATCGGGATAGGCACTATTAATATTTTGAGTCTACAGGTTAACAGTTTGAAGGTTAGAGATGAAATAAAATTCCCAAGGATATCGTGGGAGCAGGTTACAGGACCCAGAGCCTGAATCGAGGCCTGATAAGCTCCAGGCCCCTACCTGATACCTGGCTTCACCACCCATCCTGTAGTGGTAAACTTTTCAACTCCTATAGGCAACTCCTTAGAATCTTAGACTATTGCATATTGCTAAATAAAGTTAAAAATCTGGCTAAGTGTACCTATAAAATTCATGCTGTTTTCTTAATCAGACACATTGTGCTACTCAGCAACTTTTTGATTACATGTTGTTGTTGACTTTCTATCATATTTCTTATAGTGATTGTTTGAAATCTTCTCTATACTCCTGAAGCCCAGCCCTATTCCAGCCACTCTTGTCTGAGGCCACTCAGTAGAAGCTCTCATGTCACGCCACTGAGGCTTGGTCTCTCTCTCTCTGTCTCTCTCTCTCTCTCTCTCTCTCGCTTCTTTCTCTCAGAATGTAGTATCTTCTGAGACTAGGCTTTCCACTGAGGGACATGACCCCATCTCTTCCAGAACATCACTCCACTAATCGTGTCCCTCTTTCACTCCTTCAGTCATAAATAATCCTCTCTTTCATGCCACATTAAAAAATTACTCTTACTTTTATAGCTACCAAAACTTCATCTGCATTTTAATTTCTTGCATTTGGTTTTTACTCCCTTTACTCAATGAAACACTGGCCTCAAAAATCAGTAGGTATTTTACAAGCACTAGACCTAATCCCCTTCTGTTAGTTGTCACCTTCCCTACTTTAGCGTAGCATTTGATGCTTTGCTCCTTTTTGCCAGTATAAGCACATGGCCAGAATGCTGAGCAATGTCTCTGAATTCAGAACTGGCTTTGAACTTTGACTCTTCAACTGAATTAGCTATGAAATTTTTTAAAAAATTAATTAATTTTATTATTTTTATCCTCACCCAAGGACATTTTTTTCATTGCTTTTAGAGAGAGAAATATTGATTGGTTGTCTCTCCTATGGGCCCTGATAGGAGATCAAACCCACAACCTAAGTATGTGCCCTGACAGGAATTAAACCCACAACCTTGGGGCATGCTCCCAACCAACTGAGCCAACTGGCCAGAGCCATTTAATAGGAATCTTAATGGAACCATATTCTTTATTGTCGGGCTTTAAAATGTTGATGAACTCTTCTGTGCTTTCACTTCTGTTATATGGAATACTAAATATTTTAATTGTGTGTGAGTGGAAATCCACAACTTTTTAAATTTATAGAGCAGATCAACTAAATGGACCATGTGAGAATTCACTACAACATAGAAGCAATATCCTAAAAGATTTACTTAAAAATTATTTGCATCAGAACAGCAAATAATTTATTAAATAAGATGTTTTCATAAACGTTTTGCTGAATTTGAAAGGTGTTCATTGTAAACTAGCTATGAAATTTTAAACCTTAACTTCTCTGAGCCTCAGTTTTCGCATCTCGAAGAAAACTTTTACGTATACCTTTTGGTTACTTAGGATCCCAGTGTTGGTCCCCAGACCACCTATTTTTATCTTTTTGTGTTTATGCTGTTGTCCAACAGTATCCTCTCCAAAATCTTCTACAATTATTTTTATGCCAATGACACCTCAATCTAGGTTTGTAGTGCCAAATATTTTAGAAGCATTAAAATCACCTAATACTTGATGAGAACATAGTAATAATAAGAAGTCAAATAATGTGACTCTTGACAGAGTGTGGTAAAAGAAGATCTACAATTGTGAGTACATGAAACAGAGTTTTCTTGTATCATTAATTATTGTTTGATTTTTATACATGAACAACTGTCAAACCAATTTTTCCCGCCCCTGTATAGAAAGCACCACGTAAAAGTTCCTCTGCTCCTCACCATCTAGTTTTTCAATATCTGCTACTTCTCTCAGGCACAGGAAGTGAGGCATGTGTAATACAGATTTTTCTGTGCATTTCTAGCCAAACGACAACAATATTTTGAAAACATTGTAATCCTGAACTCTTCATTTGTATTTCCATTTTCTGGTTTTAAACCACCACCTGGCGAAACGGGAAGTTAAAATGGAACCTGTACTAAATCACGTTCACGGCTTTTCCCAAACAGCCGCTCCTCCTGGCTTCTCTGTCTGCCACAGGCACTGCCATTATCTCTGTCCTTGTGGGTCAACCTCTCAGTCTCTGTGGCCTTGCCCTCTCCTTCATCCCCTACCAACATTAAATGGCTTGGCAAGTTGTATAAATTCTAACTCTAAAGTGTCTGTTTTGTCCTTTCTCTTAAATTCTGTGTGAGGGCTTTTTGCACGCTGATAGTATGATTCAGACCACCAAATTATATGGGAGTTGCTTTGTAGTTCAGAATTTTAGAGAAGATTTTTTTTCCCCTCTTCTTGGACATGTGCCAAGTTTTAGATTCTTGTTTATTCTTCTATTCTGTTTTCTTCTCTATCACACTTTATTTCTTTATCACATTTTCTACTTTTGTTGCTACAATAGGTGCTCTTCAAGGGCAGAGAACACATTGTCTCCTTCTAGTCTCCTAATAGTTTATCTATCTTGGATATTCTTTTTTTTTTAATGCTAAATCTAACAATGGTGCTTCTTACCATTGCCTTTTGAACTTGATTTGATTAAGTATGAGAATTTTCCCACATTTAGTGCCTTCCTGCCTTAATCTATTCTTCACACCTAAAATCTAGCTTCAATCATGTCCCTCCTTTGCTGATGCTATATGCTGGCTCTCTGTTGACTACTGAATGTATATACAGTTCTCCCCTTGGCATCAAAGCCCTCCATGATAGGACTTCGAAATATCTTTCTGGTTTATCTCCTCCCAATATCATTTCCTGAGCTCTAGACAAACTAGGCTACCACATTCCTTTCACTCCTTGCTATTTACATTTTCATAGTTCTCAATTTCTAGTTTTGCTACCTTCCTAAGACTGTCTGCTTATTAGACTTCTGCCTCTGTTTCCATTTATTGAAACTCTATTTTTAAATGATACCTTCTTATAATTATGGTGGAATTAATCATATTTTCTTCTTTTTCTTCAGCTTATTAGGACTTTGTCTCATTGCCTACTGGACCATAAACTCCTTGTCAACTGGACCTCTATCTTGTTCATCTCTCTTGTAGTGTCTTGCACAAGGCATAGATATTTATAAAATTAAGTATTAGGAGTTTCTGATGGAGGCAAACAAATAAATTTTGGGGAAAGTAAACTGCTTTTGGAGGGAAAAAATTGGGAACGATAATAATTATCTTAAACATTAATTAACGATTTTTTTTTTATTAATTCAGTACATGTTTATTGGGTAGATACTCTTCTGTGTTGGGCCCTGTGCCAGGCACTGAAGTGTGATAGAAAAATGGGCAACATTATCTCTGTCTTCAAGGAGTTTAAAACGAAGCAGAAAAAGCAGTGTAATAAAGGAAAATCAAGAGTAATGAAGGAAGTACAGGGTGTCATAAGCACACATAGCTGAGGCGTCTGATCGGCCTGGTAGAGACACAGGAAGTGATAATGTGAAGGGCCTGTAGGAGAGGGGGCGGCAGATTATTTCATGCAGAGAAATGGCAGTAGAAATGGGCTCGTGGTTATAATGCACAGGCACATGCAATGATTTGGTTCAGCTGGTGTATAGGGTAAGGAGAATGGCAAGAAACATACTGAAGGGGCTCAGTCACAGAAGGTTTTGTAAATTATGGTGAGGAGTTTGAACTTTTCCCCTAAACAAACCATTGAAAGATTTTAAAACAGGAAATACTTTGATCAGATTTATGTTTTGAGAGTTTCTTTTCAGTGTGGAACATTGAACGTCTGGTTGGGTGTGTGTGGGGGGTGAAAGTAGAGAGTTTGTTTAATTTGGAAAAAACAGGGTTTATATTAGCATTTTTAAATGAAGAGAAGGACAAGCTGATAGAAAGGAGGAAATGCAGATGGCTGGGTAATGTGAGAGAATCAGGTGAAACCTCGAGCAGATGGGCCCATGGGAACACCCTGGAGTTAAAAGATGAAAAATTAGGGATTCCAGTAGGATGAACCTAAATGAGCCCTGTGTGGCAATTCAGTGCACAGTCTTCAGAAAGTAAAGGGGCTTTGGTCTAAACAAAAGCAATTCCTGTGACTGAATTTTATCGTAGGTGCCTCCACCAGGTTCATGGGATAAGGCTCATATTTATGAGGGAAGATGGAAAGAATAAGCTCTTAACGAGGTTATGTTTGTACTTCCGAAAGCAAAGAGTTTCTTTAGAAATAGAAGTAGAGAACGAAGAGATGTGAAACATCTGAAGAACTGTCTTTTCTGATCATCCAAGAGAATTGCCTTGGATACCTTTTTAGGACAAAAACAGTGTTGCATATGAAAGGATGTCTAGATGTAAACAACACTCAGACTTTGAAAAAGTCTTAAAGAAAGGTCTCAAGAAGCTTAATAGGAAGTTGAAGTGGAATAGGGTTGATATACATGTTTTTTTGTACGTGACATATGCCAGGAGAAAGCAAATTATTTTGCAAGAATTTTAGAGAAATGCAGCATCCATTTAGTCTTAAATTAATGTGAGACACATGGACACATCTGTTAATTTCAGGGAATGCTTTATTAAGCTGCCACTTTAAAAAGGTGTTCTATCTCCCGGCAACATACATTCTGTATTTTTCACAAATGCGGCTTTCGTGCTCAAACTTCACCATCAAATGGGTTCAAGAATAAATTGCCGAAAGTGAACTTTCTTATATCTGTTCCTGGGACGGCTAATGAAGGCGGATGGGGAAGTGGGAACTTCGCTTTGCCGAGGAGGCATTCTCACTCCCCACAGTGTGGGCCAACGGCACATTTGTTTGCAAGGAGAAAAAGTAGAATCACCTAATTGCTTAATTCTTGTGGAAAGCCATTGTCAACCAGCCAGCTCAAATACGTAGACTTTTGTTAAACAAGCAAGCGTAAAACTCTCACATACACATCCAATGAAAACCTCAATTTTTTTTCCATTAGACATTTGCTGTGATCAGAAAATGTTTATATTTGATCTGAAGAAAAGAAGAGTTCTTTACATTTCATTGACTTCAGGTTAACTATCTGAACAAACATTTCTGGTTTCTTTATTTCAGGGAAATAAAGATTGTAATTAGATTTGTGGAATGACTAGAAATTTGGAGGTCACAGGAGAATTCCAGAAAGATTCTTGCTTTCAGCTAATTTAAAATTCAATACACCAGTCCAGTATATGAAGCAATCGCAAGTCTCATACTCTGCTGGTGGGAGTCAAATTGGTATAATTATTTTAGAAAGCTGTTTGGCAACACGTACTAAGGGTGACTCTATACCTATACCGTGGTCCAGCAGTGCCAGTCTCAGGCATTACCCAACAGAAATTGTCTGTATGAGAACATACCGAACCCAAAACCCAGGCATGAGCCCCAACCAGAAATCAAACCAGTGACCCTTAGCTTTGCAGGATGACACCCAACCAACCAAGCCACATTGGTCAGGGCTAAAGATAAATTTTATTTATAAAGTCACAAATGCTTTGAGAAAATTACAGAAACAACATTTTTTGAAATTTTTATACCCATAAATCAGTAGCCATGGCACTATGACCCTTGGTTTGCTCTTGTGGGGTCTATGGCCTTATGTAGTCCTCACGCCCACCCCCCTAGATGTCCTTGCATAGGTTCTGTCAATGACCAGACTTCACCTTCTTAACATATAACCAATGAACTTTTGAAATACACAAGGAGATAAGGCTGCACTTCAGAAAGCATAATAAAATTAAAATGTCTGCAATTTTAGAAAACATCGGCAGGGGGTTATCGAGTTTTCAC
This sequence comes from Mormoops blainvillei, assembly GCA_004026545.1. NCBI lineage: Eukaryota > Metazoa > Chordata > Mammalia > Chiroptera > Mormoopidae > Mormoops > Mormoops blainvillei. Next base: position 20,029 of record PVJD01006536.1, read on the forward strand.
AGCGGCCGTAGGTTATTTCCGTTCATGGTGAAACCTACATGGAGCAGGACGATGGCTCTGTTTCTGCTGTGGTTGAAGAAATTGGACTTGGTGACAGCAAGAGACACTTGGGATGAAAGTCGGGAAGGATTAGAGAACTGGAAAGAACCTCACAGACATCTTAATCTCATGTTTCCAAGAGCATGAATAACATACAATTGAGTAAGGATATTATTCTTAGGTCTCTTTATTTATCATACCATTTATATTTAATCCATTGAAAAGAAGAAAGCGCATGCCCTGACATCATGAGAAGGAAACTAATACTTTACACCGCCATTAAAATTTAGTGTTTACCTGTACCATGTATTTGTGTATTATGATAGGGAGGAAAACAGACTCTGGAGTTGAAGCAGGGAGCTCAGGGTTTGCTGTTTACTGGTTTCGTGATCCCTGACATGTTGCTCAACTTCTCTGAGCTCCACTTCCTGTCGCTCAAGTGGAGCTCAGAGTAGTGAGTTGACATGTGTAGTACTTAGCACTTGGTAGACAAAGTCTGATACATCTTATCATCTCAATAAGTGTTATCCATCATGATCACTATCATCATATAATAAAAAGACTAACATAATAATAACTATCATTTATTAGCTTATATTTATGTGGTGGATCCGGTGAAAACTTCTCTATGTGGAATTGCCAATATGCCTTAACACCAAGCTCTCCTTGTCTTTTTTATCACTTAGCCTGCTAACGGTGCTTATCCTCCATGTCAAATTGAACCAATTTATATAATGGTTTCAGAAGTGAGGTAAGTAGGATGAGATTCATTAGTGTTAGGCTGATTTGTGTCTGGCAACCGCCTGGGAAATTTCCTCACGGCTGAGCCACCTAGCCCCTATGGCACCAGTTAATAAAAAATGCTTCATCTATAGTGAAATCATTTGTTATCTAGTGGGTATATTCAATTTCCCATTTCTTTTATCTGTCCCTATATTAGGCCCAGTGTTTTTCAATATATTTTTTTAAAATACTATTTACATTTGAAAATACTATTCAGAGACCCAAAGTCTCTTGTGAGGCAGTGTACAGGATAACAACTCTATAGCTCCATTGGAATGTGACCATGAAGCAGCTGTGGGAGCCCGTGAAGCTTAAAGCCTCTGTTGAGTTAGAACAAGGTGCCATGTGCCTGAAGTTTTGTATACTAAGTAGATAAAAATATTCACCTGTATTAAATTTATACACTATAATCATTAATCAGATTATTCAATGACATTATGTGAGTGAAAGAGTACCAACCAGTGCCCATATTATCAGCATAGGTAGCTAGTTAGTTACTAATAAAGGAAGGAAGCAAATGGAATCAGGCATTTAAACCTGATAGACGAGGAAGCTGCAGCATTCACAAACTCCCCAGGGGACAGCCACATCCTCCACCAAAGGAATGCTAATCCCCAAGCAGGCAGGAAGAACTGGCTTTCCAATCCCCCTGGGGAACAGGGGCCTTTTGTTAGCCAGGATTGCTAGGGGGAGGGATAAAAGAGTAGGGGGAATTCCTCTGCTGAGGCATGTGCAGTGGAAACCAAGATAGTGACCATGAAGAGGAAGAGTCTAGCCTGGGAAAATGGGGAGGAAAGACTGAATAGGATAAGGGCATGAAACTCTGGAAGATCCAAAAAAGGGATGGGATGGGGGAGGCACCAGCACAAGCCTGGGAAGAGTTAGGAAGAAGATCGGTCTGTTTGATAGAAAGCTTACCCCCTTTCCAAACCCAAGGGGATGCAATCAAAGCTCAACAAAGACCCAGGGCTTATTTATTCATATGTTCTCTCTCCATAGCATCCTTGTGGGCCCATGTGCAGTTCTGGTCAGAGCCTGGGTGCCGTTGGGCCTTGGCAGTGAACATACAGATGATGAAATGAGACACACAGAAGTCCTACACCAGGGTCTTGGCCCTCCAGGGCCTGTCAGACATAGTTGTGGGTCTGAGGCACCAGGGGCTGTGCTTCTGCAGTGAGATGGAGCCAAACTACCTGGTCATGGGTGAGACATCGGGCACCTGGGGGCAGTCTTTTGTTTTTGCTCCAATAAATCTTGCTACTATTGTTCACATCTTCCTATGTGTGAGTCCCCAAAATGCTTTTCTCATGGCTCCTTGGAAGAATCCTATTTCCATTGGCAACAATATATATCACTGTGATTGCAGCTATATGACATCAACCTACATAACAAATTTAATTGAAAATATATTCATATATGATTCCTTGTAAATCAAAACACCTATTTGTCAAGTTCAAATTTTTGTGGATTAATTCGTAATTTTATTATTATGGAAGACCAATGTAAATGCTAATTCCAACTAAAGCACATTTCAATATCACAGATCCTCTAGAGTAGATAGTTTTCCTGGAGAATGATTCTTTGAAATTGGTGCTTGGATGAGGAAAAAGGGAAAAATTTGAATTTTATGGTATATTTAAAAGAATAACCCTAGAAACTAAAATTTATTTTCACTTTTTTTATGGCAATAAAAGAGGACTCCATGGACATGAACCCATTCCAAAAATGGATATAAGATCCTTCAATCTGTTATCTGTTTTCTGCTTTGAAGCAACTGTTTTCATTAGAACACACTGTGCTCAAATCGTTGGAGTCATTAGGGCAACCTTTGATTCAACTCTACTTGTTTTTATATCATTGTCTTTAGAAGATATAATTTTTAAAAAATTATCAAAGCTAACAGGGAAAACAGCTGATGAATGTTTCATAAAAAGACACAGAAAAAGTGTGGTAGGTCTGTTCAACTATATGCATTGAGAGCCAATCAGATAGGGAGCATGAAATCACTGGGGAGAAGAAAACAAGTGGACTAGATTCAGCTAGTAGTAGGTTCAACTACTTAAGGGTTAAGTGGCCAGAGAAAAATTTCTTAATTTGTCAATTAGTATTTTTTCTTTTACTCTTTCATACAATCAAGAAACATTTTTGTAGGGCCTTCCAGAAGCCTATGTGTTCTAGACATTGAGGATTCCTCAATGAGCCAGCAGGCGTAGGATGTGGCCGAAGATCAAGCTAGGAGACTGGTTGTTCCTCCTAAATTTTCAATAATTGCTGGGGCTGTGATAAGAAGCTTCATCTCTCTAGTTATTAGCTAGGCAGATATGGCCCAAGCTTTCAGGCATCTGACAAGCCACAAACAAAAATCAGGAAAAGTTAAGTGTCAGGCAGGCAATGAAAGAGGAATATGATAGGGCAGTATGGGGGAAGGCAGCCTTAGGTGAGGTGGTAAGGAAAGTTTTCTCTGAAAGGGTGACATTTGAGCTGAGATTTGAATGACAAGAGAGAGCATATCTGCAAAGGCCTTGAGTTGGGCATGATGCCTTCTGGAAATAGAAAAAAGAAACCCGGCGAGAGCAAATGGAAGGGCTGGGAGTGTAGTGAAGTCATTCAAACTGTAACAGTGAATTGATTAACCTCCAGCTCTTCTTGTCTCCCCAAATCCTTGGGATTAGAAAAACAACCTAACAATAGCTTGTATCATCAAAGCATACTAGTCATTCATTCTTTTTAGAGAGTAATTTATGACTGCAGGAGGTTTTAATAGAATATGAAATTTATGTTCCTGGAAAACATCTATTCTGAAAAACTGTATACTACTAATAATGAGGCTTATGGGAAAATAGAATTCATGCACACCACTTAAAACCTATGCAACTTTGTGCTGCACAGTATTCCATTGTGTAAATATACCACTAATAAAAATAAATAAATAAAAAATTAAAAACGAAAACAAAAAATAAACTTAGGCAACTTTGTAACCAGAGCTTTAATAGAAACAGAAACAGTGTCCAAAGGTCAAATAGCTGGAGGCTGCCTGAGGGAATGCTGGCTAAACAGAGTAAAGAATGTATCTTTCCTATTAGACTTTTAAACACTTCTAATATTTTAATGTGCCTTGTAAATTTTCAAGAAGGGGATATGTTATGTATTCATTTGTTCATGAAACCCTTCATGGAATATCTTGTGGCCTGGTCTTCTAAAAATACATTTTGGGAAATCCTAATCTATTTTACAGAACTCAAAAGTAAATAGAGTATCTTCTTCTTCCTTCTTACCTTCCTTGACCATAAGAACAAACATAAACAAGGCTATAAACTGACATTGTAACTTCAACATGTTGACATCTAAATTATCCATAAAACCAGCCACGTCTGTGGGGAAATTCATGATGTGCAAAGCCAAGTAGTATCATCCAATTTCCACTAAAAAAACAGGGTGGGCGTGACTAAGCGTGTAGTTTGCTGTATAGAGATTTAGGGGGCACTGAAACTACAACATAGAGAGTTTGTCAGTTTGTAGTCAATGTTATAGTGTTTGGGAAATGGTCACTTGAACATAATTTTCTACTTTTCCATTCTCCCAATAGTAAGTTAATATTTGTATTCATGCCAAAATTCCTTTTAACTTACTTATTTGCTACTTTCAATTTTATGTATAAATGTTTTAACCAGTGGCACACTTAGTGATGAGAATTTTGGGGGTAACATCACTTTTTATGCATTTTTCAGTCATGTTATATGTGATACTTGAAGCTCAATCTAAGCATGAAATCACTTATTTTAAAAGATCTAATAATGAGCTGATTTTAAATGTAATTAAAAACTACTCATTTTATCTTGTTAGATTCTGCTCTATTGTCATGTCCTCTGAGAAAGCACCTAAAACAAAGTGAAGAGAGGGCTAAGAGAACTCCATGTGAGGCCAGCAAATGTGTATGGTCAAACGGACCCTCAGAAATTCTGTAGTCTGTCTACATAAGATAATATACATGGTTTCATGTTTATTACCCTGTATACTAATTCTTATATTTCCTAAATATTGAGCACCACTGAGCTATATTAAAGGAAAAAAAAATCAGGATAGTCTACATACAGATACCTGGGTGTTAAAACCATTTGTTGTTAAGATAACTCATTTATTTCTAGCAGGGGACAGAAACTAGACGGAGAACTCCAAAGAACTAATTTATCTTTAGGGTTTTTCCTTTTTGTATTACTATTAAGCTTCTATCAACTTTCCATAAATTAACGCATTGATTTGTTGTAGTAATACCTCATCTTCACAGATAGGAGCTTCCATAGTTCAGTACATAAGTTAAATGTTGAAACTCTACTATACTTCCTTCTTCTGTGCTCCATAATACTTTGTACATGTTTTTATCCTAACACTTTTCACAATATGCTATAATTATGTGACTATATCTTTACCCCACTAGATAGGACCTAGGTTTCCTTTATTTTATACTCCTAGTACCTCAGACAATGACTCCCATGTGGTAGGTGCTCAATTGTTTGTTGTTGTTGTTGTCAGGTTAATAAGTCTGTATCCCAGTCTTTGGGAAAGATAGGTGCTTACCTGATGCATTTTAATTGATTTTGCATTATTGTTCATTTTTTAAGAATTAATAAACTTTATTTTTAACAGCAGTGTTTGGTTCACAGCAAAATTGAGTGGAAATTACAGAGAGTTCCTATATACCCCCATCCCCACACATGCAAAATCTCCCTGCACAACAATCATACATTTATTTCAGTTGATAAACTTACATTGATACATCACTATTACCCAAAGTTCACAGCTTACATTAGGGTTCACTCTTGGTGCTGTACATTTTATGGCTTTTGATTAATGTGCAATGATGTGTGCCCACCTTTGTAGTGTTGGGCAGGGTAGCTTCTCGTATATTTTTGTCCTTTATTAAATAAAGTTGTTGCATTAAGTATTAATAAAATGATCTAATATCTATCTTTGCACAGTTTAAATGTGAGTGAACTAGTAAGTCAAGATAAAATATATTGTAGTCCGACTTTTTCTTTAGAAAGAGAAAGTGGTAATGTGTTGTTTTTTTTTTAACTTGGAATATGAGGAATATTGAGCTCATAATTTTTCCCTTCTTTTCCTTCTCTTGCCTTCCACTCTCTCTGCCTCCCTCTCTCCTTCCCTTCTTCCTTCTTTTCATTTTTTCCCCATCAACAGTTATTTATTAAATATACATGTTAAGGCACCTAAAAAGTGTGGGTCTTGTCATTTTATTTTTAAAATTGGTTTTTGTTGTATAACAAGGAAAAATTGGGGGAGGCTTAAAATGCAGAGGCAATGAAGAACAAAGTAGGCAATAAATTCACCCAATAGGCTCTGGCTGGGTAACTCAGTCGATTAGAGTGTTGTCCCAACACGCCAAGGTTGTAGGTTCCATCCCTGGTCTGGGCACATATAAGAATCAACTAATAAATGCATAACTAAGTGGAACAATGAATCAACCTCTCTCTCTCTCTCTCTCTCTCTCTCTCTCTCTCTCTCCTTTTCTCTCTATAACATCAGTTAAAAAAAAATCACTCAATAAACCAGGCAAGGATACCATCTCTGGTTTCTTCTCTCCATGTCTTCCTCTAGGAGTGGAATCTGAATTCTTTGGAACTCCAGCACAAATTTTTGCTCCCATACAGATATTTCTGGTGCTTCCTTGGAAGATTTGAACCATACTTCACTCTGAAGGCTCAGTTAACTAAGTTAAGATCTGTGTTCTGCGATTAGCCCTACCAAACCTCTAATTCTGGTTAGAGTTCCTGTTCTTTCATTTTTCTTTTCATAGGCTCTCCACTTCTAATTGCAATAAAACATGATATTTATCAGTCACCAAAGATTTGCTGCATGATTATTTGCAGGTCCCCCAGGTGAATTCTGACACGGCACTATAGATGAGACAAATAAGTAACTCATCAGCATTGCATTTCATTACAACATTATCAAATTGAGAATTCGAGCTCCAGGAAGCTGTTTCTAGCTCACTTCAGTATGCTGGAGGGAAAGGAAAGTAAGTAGACCTCCAATTTCTGTTCCTTATCTCTTATTTTCCTCAAAAGGACAATGTGCCTTTTTAGGTAAGAGCTTTTCTAGTTTGTTTTTTCAATTTTTATATGCTTGGAGCAGGAGTCATAGCTCTGTGTTCTGCACAGTGTCTGGCTGCCTAGGCTCTGCCGAAGATCCTTTTGCCACCACTCCTTATTTAGCGCTGTGCTGCTCGCTTTTCCACTCGTCCCATATGACTCATGGGTGAGCTATAGCCCTGTGCCTTTGTGGTGTAATTGATTCATAGTATGCAGGTCATGTAGGATGTTTTAAGGTCTCCTTGTCCTTTGAGTCTGAGTCTTAATTTTCCTTGCTTGATGAGCTTTTGGACCGAAATGTTCAAAGGCATATGCCGATGCAGCTGCATCAAGGAATTTGGTGACACCCCCTTCGGTACTTTTTTTCCAAGTATAAAAGTGGGGCAAGGAGCATAGATATAGAGATATAGAAATAAAGATGACAATCGGGCCTGGAGTTGTGGGCTCATACATAGAAGAAAAATGTACTCAAGACTAAAAGTAATTAAAAAGAGGACAAAATAATAATTAAAAGAAAGACCTTATCTTGGCAAAATGCAATCCGGTATTTCTGGTGGTAAATCAATGATACCTCATATCCTTAATGGATGAGATGCTTTAGAAAGCAATCAAATCCATTGGTGTTGTATGGTAAAATAAGGGAAGAAATCTAGGAAGCTCCCCTGTTAAAGTATAACTCCAAAAGACACCTTTCACGCACATGGGGGAACCAGTTTGCTATCTGTCAGGGCTTTGTAGAAAACCTGGATTGGGTATGAGGTGCTATTCATTAGTGTCTGGGAAAGTTTGGTCACCTGGTAAGAGAAGAAAGGGTAGATCTGTTTGAATTAACTTGCTTCCAGGGTTTTCTTGATGAAAGAAGGAGAAAGCTTTCCTTAAGGCCTTAGGGTCAGGCAGGGGGCAGTGTGGTATTTCCCTCAGCTATGGTCCTCTTGTTGGCTTTAAGGACTTGAGTTTGAGCCCTCTGGGAAGAGGGGCCATCGTGGAAACTGAAGGGCTGTTTTCCTGAGGGACCTGAGATGCTCACATTGCTGCACTAGTGGAGAGAGGATTGTGCACTGAGGCTTAAGGAGCATCTTCGGTCTTTGCTGCAGATTTGGGAAATCCAGGAGATCATTGCCTTGGCCCTGACAGTTGGAGTGTCACAATCAATACCCACAGGCTTGTCTGATCTGGGAAGCCTGCCTTAAACTGTTTGCCTTTGTTGGTGCATAGAAAGATGCTAGGGATAGAAGTAAAGGAATGACAAGGATTATACAGAATGAAAAGGAAGCACAGGCCATCCAGTGATTTGCCCATGAGAACGCAAGCATCCCAGGAATTCACAGTAATCCTGGGGCACGTATTAAGCTTCCTAAAATTTGAGACATGAAACTTAGAATCTCCTTCATTTTTAGAAAGGTTTTAAGGTAACACTTTGGTCCCTGCTTCTCTCCTTCCTGGCCTCCCTCCCTTCCTACATCCCTCCCTCCCTCCATCCCTTCTTTTTTCCCTCCACCCTTTTATCCTTCCATGCTATTAAAAATAAAGCAGACTCAAGTTATTTTCCCTTTACTACATCTTCAATTTATCTTTTGCTACATTTTTGTGTTATTGAATGGGCCTTGGGGGTTGACTAGACATGGCCTGAGAACTCTTACTGTCAGCTGTATTCTTAAAACATCCATACTGGTCCTGCATATATTGATTTTTTTTTTTTCCCGTGTGTTCATTTCCTGCATCCAGCCCCTTACTGTTCTCTGTATACTTACCTTCATCACTCTCAGCTCAAGTGCTATGGGTGAGGCTGACCATGACCTCGGCTTCTCACGTGACTCAGAATTTGGACATGAGCACCACTTTGCCCTGTATCTTTGTTGGAGCTGTTGGAAAAGAGGTGTGCTCTTTCCTGCTGAGATTCCTAACCAGGTAGAATGGAGCTAGAGTTGCTGGCGGCTGATTTTGCCAGCCTGAGAATGAAGCCTAGAAGAGGAGGGCAGATCCAAGAGGAACAGAGCCAGATTTCTGACTATGCTGTGAAAACTTTGTCTAGTCATGCCAGATACATTTTCAGGTTTGTGAGTCAAAATAGACTTTTTCTGCCTAAGCAGTTTGAACTGAGCTTCTGTTACCTAAAGTTTCCAGAGTCTAGCCAAACACAGCACCTAAGCCATACCTGCTGGTGCTGTATTAGGAAGCCGATTAGTTGAAAGAAATGATGCCATGGCACTGATGCCTCTAAAGCATATATCCTAAGACGAACCTGAGGACTGAAGTGATCTTGCCTTATTGTGGATAGGGTTTGGGGGATGTCAGGAAGTGCCAGTGTACCTCTGATCATTAAAGCCACCCCCCGCCAAGTCTATATATAGGCTCCGGAGAGGCTTTGGGGATTTAACGCATTGAGCTTGGGAGAGGGTCATTTTGAGATGTTTAGCACGCCGTGGCTGTCTGTGCCAGCAGACATCAACAGGCGCTGTGCTAACACACACCTGCCCGAGCTATACCTTGGCTCATCCAGATTGTCTTATTGTCTATATTCTAGCTTAAAAATAGAAGGGGGCAGAAAAGTAGCTCTCATGATTGGAAAATGAAAGGCTGACCACATTTTTCTGCTTCTTTCAAGAGACTTATTTTTAGAAATGTGACATTGGCAGGTATGTGCCATCTTCTATTCTGCGTACCTGACTACTTCAGGGATACAGGCCAAAGGGAAAAATGTTTAGAGAAGAAAAATATAAATATATGCCTCAAAAAAGTAGTCTCATGTAGAGGAGAATTTTGAGAATTCAAATGTGTGACTCTTAACTCATTAAAGATAAAGGCAAAACATGATTCCTGGCTCTAATCAATTAAAAAAGTTTGGCCTTTCAGAGTTTCAAGAAGCAACTCATGGCCACAGTTGGGAAAAATTAGGTAGGAATGTTATGTAAGAAGGCTGGTTGCTCTGCCCCACCCAGGAACCACTACCAAGCATTAGGAATTGGCTCTTGAAATTAGACCAATTTGAGTTGTTAGCCCACTTTAGCTTTGTTCACTGTGGTCCTGTCACTCAGTCATTAAACAATGTTGAAGACTGAGTGTGTCTCACTGTGGCTCTGATGGAACCCTTATGTGTGGCAGGACGAGGTGTTAATTGAAATCGTGTATATATATTTAAAGTGTGTGTGTGTGTGTGTGTGTTTACATCAGCTGCCTGGAATTGGATTAATTATAATTCTTGGTTTATGACATATTCTCCATTCATATTAGTCCATGAATGAACGACTTTTATTCATTTACTTGACCTTTGGGGGAGTTGGTCTGCACCCTGCCCCGATAGCCTCTGAAATTTGACGCAGACACGTGACTTGCTTTGGCCAAACAAAGTGTGGCCAGAAGTGGTATATCATTTCTGAGCAGAAGCATTAAAAGAAGGATCCACATATCCTTCTCACTGCTCTGGTGATTGTGAAAATTTTCACAGACCTGGGTCCTTGAGGGGCTATGATGAACAGAACCCCCCCTGTTGATCTGCACTAGACATGGAAAATGGACAGGAAATATACTAACACTATGTTAAGAGACTTTTGGTTTCAGGACAGCTAACCTAGCCTGCGCCAGTTAATAAGCTATTGTCTCTCAGTGCCAAACCCAGCCTTCTTTATCCTGTGTTTTTGGGGCTGGGACTTTGCTGACCCTATTCTTCCTCGACCAGCTGGCTCCCTGCTATGTTCCACCAATGGGGGGTTGTGGAGAGACGGGAAGAGGAGATGGGCGAAGGGACTTCTCTTCCCTGGTTTGCTCGCTGTTCTTGTTAGCGTTGCTTCAACAGTGGCCTTACCCTAACAGCATCAGTTGATTCTGTTTTCCAGCTTTGTGCAGCACCTTCAGGATTAGCTTTATTGTGTTGCCTCAGAAGGATCAGCACAACACGAATAGGGCCCCCTCCTCAAACCTCGTGAGGACCCTCTTCTGAGCTTCGAGGTTCTGATAAGCCTGATCTTTCCCTTTAGTTCTTCCAGCCCTAAGGAGGGTAGCTGATCCCTGCAGTTAGCGTATCTGTGTTACCTTTATGTTCTTTGTTGCTTTTTAATTCCGCAAATACTTATTTAACAAATTCTCTATATTAAATTTTCCCAGTTAAACTAATTAGTGCGGTTGCTGTTTTACTGAATGGATCCTTGCTGATACACAGACTGATATAGTTATAATATTTTTAATAATGTAATAAATGCTCATTAATTTGCTACCCAAAGCCATCGCTAGGTCCTTGGCAATAATGTTTATGTAACCGGGTAAAGTCTTATCTAACCATCTTTCTCCACCTCATCACATCTTCCAGCCTCTTCCCACAAATGGTATCAGTGGCTATAATACCGTGCTCATTACTCCTTTTCTGTACCTTCTATGTACTTTCATTATGCTTACACATATGCCTAACCCTAAAATTACAAATGATAATTATAGTTGTTTTAGCTTTACAAAGGGGGTGTTATGTGGTATGTAATCTTTTGGGATTTACTGATTAACTTACTATTTTGCTAGGCTTTACCCATGTGGCTGTTTATTGCCTTGTTTATTTGTTTTTTTATTGCTGTATAATGTGCTATTGGGTAAATAGCCTGAACTATACAATTTGAAGTAAATTAGGAAAAGCAAAATCTAGTTTTGGTGGGATTTGAGAATGAAGATTTTATGTCGAAAAGTGGCCCTGCTGGCCTCCCTGACGTAGTTCCTGGGCATGCGCGCTGGGCTCATAGAGCGGGCAGTGAGTAAAGGCGGAGCAGACATCGCACAAAGCATTCGCATTTGCTAGACATGCAGTATTCGGGCTAAGGAGCCTTTTGGGTAAAAGGTGAAATGGGTTTTTGGTTTTGTTTTGGTCTTTATGTGATTTAACTTTTTAATTTAATTCATAACTAATCCAAGAATGGAAAGAGAGTCAACATGTAAGCAAGATTACATGGACTGAATAATCAAATGCCTTCCTTTTTAAAGTCTTTATGAATTAATGTTGTGCTTCAAGAAAAGTTATTTTCAGTGAAGGATGATGCCAAGCATTTCCTTTGGGCTAGAAATGGGTGGAGAGATAAGGAGCTGATAAACTGTGAAGTTCTGTAAGATACTGTTAATTACAATTAACATCAATTAAAAATCAATGAATTGCCCTGGCTGGTGTGGCTCAGTGGACTGAGTGCCAGCCTGTGAACTGAAAGGCTGCTGGTTTGATTCCCAGTCAAGGTACATGTCTGGATTGCAGACCAGGTCCCCAGTTGGGGGTGTGCAAGAGGCAACCAATGGATGTTTCTCTCCCTCTCTTTCTCCCTCCTTTCCCCTCTCTCTAAAAATAAATAAATAAAATCTTTTAAAAAATTAATAAAATAATTGAAATGTGGTCGTTCTCAGAACAATTGTGAGGGCTTAAGTTTATCTGAAGGCATTTGTATGGCAGAGATTCCTTGCCAGGAACCAGCCAGTGGAGTCCAGTGTTTAACCTAGTAAATATTGGATAATGAAAATAATAGAAGCTAATTTATTCAACAACCACTGGGATCTTGAGCCTGCTAAATGACTTACGTGCACCACTTCATTTATCCATACAGAAAGGCAGGTACTATCATTGTCTCCATTTTTATGGATGAGGAAATTAAAATCTAGAGAGTAAGCCACTTGTTCAAACTCACAGAGCTGTTCAATGGTGAAGTAGGAATTTAAACCTGGGTCTGTCTAGTTCTGCAACCTGAGTTCCTAATCTTGACTTCAGCCAAGCATAGCTCTCTATTTGTGTTGTATTTGACCTTTGTTTGCAGTCACGCTGACTTCAAATTGTTTCTCTTAAATGCTGGAGAGGCAGGGAGTAGAGATTATATAGACAGGGCCACAGAAAGCAAAGCTGCCTGAATTTTAACTTTATTTCAGTATTCAGTCATTTATTCATTCACAAAATCACCCATAAAACATTTATCATCTATATGTTCTACCTGTTCTGAATTTCTTATAAAAGGAATCATGCAATATGGACTCCCTTTTGTCTGATTTCTTTTACTCAGAATTATGTTTGTAAAACTCTTCTGTGTTACTGTTGTGGCAGTAATTTATTTGTTTTCATTGTTGTTTAATATTCTATTGTATGATATAACATAATTAACTTGTCTGATTTGTTTATTTATTATGAACATTTGGGTAGTTTCCAATTTTCGGCCATAACAAATAGTGCTGCTATAAACATTCATGTATGTTCATATAAGACATTCTTACATGTCTTTTGCTTATATATATACAGAATTGCTAAGTCATGGGGGATGCTTATGTTTAGTTGTAGATATCACTGAGTGGTTTTCCAAAATTGTGGTACCATTTTTCTTCATCACCATTGATGTATGAGTTTCAGTTGCTTCCCATTTTTGACAACACTTGATATTGTTAGTAATTTAATATTAGTCATTCTGGTATTCTATAATGAAATGTCACTGTGGTTTTAATTTACGTGGCCCTGAAAAGTAATGAAGTCGAAAAATTTTCATGTTAATTTGCCATTTGCAGAACCTCTTGTTGCGCAGTTTCAACTCTCCTCGTCAGTCCACGATCCTTTCTGATTTGTAGTTCTTTCTAAATTCAGCATATGAATTGCTTGACAGATATATATTGTAAATTTCTCTTCCCTCATTGTGTGAGTTTCTATTGTCATAGAAGTATGTTTGGATACATAAATTTCACTATTTTAATGTAATTTAATCTATATTTTTACTTTATATTTACTGCTTTTTGTTCTATTTTAAAAATATTTGCCTTTTTACCTCTATATTACCTATTCTTGCATATTAATTTTGTACAGGTTCCTTGCTAAATTTTTTCATTAATTCTGACAGATGTCTGAACATTTTTTTGGCTTTTCTGTATATAGTGATGTCATCCATGAATATGACAATTATTCTTTCTTTTTCAATATTTTTAACATACATTATATTAAAAAATTAAATATGTGAATGTGTTTACATGTGTGTACATATACACAAATATAGTTTAAGTTTTTAGTTACAATATTTGCAATTTGAACAGAAGTGGTGGCAGAAAGGATCCTTGCCTTCTAATCTCCAGAGTGGGGATGAGAAAACTTTCAAATTTCAGCATAATGTTTCTAATTGGTTTCTTGTAAATATCTTTTATTGGATCAATAAAATTTCCTTTTATTTCTAGTGTGCCAAGTTGTTTTTTTTTTTAAATCAAAATGGCTGTTGAATTTTATCAAATACTTTTTTGGTATGTATATTTATGATTATATAATTTTTCTCCTTTATTAAGGTAATAAATAAACTGATTAAATTTGGATTGTTAAATCAACCCTGTATTCCTCAAATATATTCAAATTGGTTATTTATTTATTTTTTTAGATACTACTGGGTTTGAATTACTAAGATTTTCTTTAAGATTTTAATATCTAATTCATGAGGGAAATTGGCTTATAAACTTCTTGAATTGCATTTGTCAGGTTTTGATATAGATATTATGCTGGCTTTATAAAATCAAATGAGAGTGCTTCCTCTTTATCCATTTCTGATAGAGTTCATGTAATATTGGTATCATATCTCTTTTGTTTGTGGAGAAATTCACTAGTGAATCCATCAGAATTTGGAGTTGTTTTGTGGTGGTTTGGTTTTTGATTACAGGTTCCATTTCCTTTCTAGCACAGTAACATTTTAATTTTCAATTTCTTCATGTGGTAATTTTTATAATTTTTATTATTTCAGAATTTATTGTATATGCATATTCAAATTTAATGGAAAAATTATTTATAACATCTTCTTATTTTCTTTTCTTTAATTTTTTTATTGTTGTTCAATTATAGCTGTTTCATTTTTCCCCCCATTGCTCTCAATGTCCATATTGTCTGTAGTGATGTCCCTTTTTATATCCCTGATTTTGGTTGTTTGTACCTTCCCTCTTTTTTCTTGCTCTCTCGGTGGGAATTTATAACTTGATTAAGTTTTATAAGAATCAAATATTACCTTTGTTGATTTTCTACTGTACATATTTTCTGCTTTGTTTATGTGTATTCTTATCTTTTTAATTTTTCCTTCCTTTTTATGTGCATTTAATTTCTTGTTATCTTTCTAACTTATATTCTTTTACTATTCTTTTAAGTGGTTATCCTGGAGACTACAACATGCATTCATGACTTATGAGATCCAAATAAAAATTAGGACTTTGTCACTTCTCAAGTGAGGCTAGAACGTTGCAACACTTTAATTTTTGTTAATTCTCCTCACCAAGTTCTACTTTTTGTGTTATTGATGTTATGTATTTTATCTACATATATACTTTAACCCTCCAAAAATGTTATTATTGTTGTTTCATGCAGTCAATATTCACTTTCATTTACCTACTTATTTACCCTTTCCTTTGCTCTTCCATACGTCTTACATTTCCAAGGGTTCACTTGGGATTATTTTTCTTCTGCCTAAAGAACTCCCTTTAGTATTTCTTTTAGTATGGAGTTTGTACGGACAAAATTTCTGAGTTTTTGCTTATCTGGGATGTTCTCTATTTAAGTTCACTTATTATTTTTATTTTATGCAGTTTTTGAACATGAGAGATATGATATAATGGGGAGATGCTTCATTTTTTATGTTTTATTTTCTCAAAACTTTTGTTTTTGAAATAATATCATACTGTCAAGAAAGTGGCAATAATAGTATATTATTATATATTATATATCAGTATATATACATACACCCCAAACCAGATATATTTAATTTATTCAAATATAAATAAATTTTTATTTGTAAAAAATTGTGTATTTATTCTTACATATTTAAATGTCAATCACTTTAAAAAGATTTTCCATTTGATTGCAATATACCTATCAAGACATTTTTTCCACTGCTCAAAAGAGTTTTGAACTCATCAGTTTTGATGCCTTTTAGTGCTTCTGCTGTTTTTTGTTTCACCTCTTCCTCTTTGGCAAAATGTTTCCCTTTGAGGACTTTTTTCATCACGGAAACAAACAAAAAGTTGCTCAGGGGGAGATTGGGTGAATACGGAGGGTGGGGCATAAGGGTCATGCTGTTTTTGGTCAAAAACTACTGAACACTCAGTTTGGTGTGGGCAGGTGTGCTAGTAAATCATTCGTCATGAAATGGACAAGTGTGTTGAAAGAGTTTTTAAAAAAAATTCACTGAAGCTGAACACAGCCTCTCATAGCAACACCAGCTGGTGCACTGACACAGATGGGTTCCTAGAACACTCACCTAGTGGGGGAAGCCTGTACTACAAGGGCTCGCCCTTCAGAAGATTATATATAAAAATAAAATCAGTGTGTGTGTGTGTGTGTGCGCGCGCGCGCGTGCGCATGCCCGTATGTAAATCAGTGATTTCTGATTATATATAATTCTTTGGGATTATTTCTGAGTAAATAGAAAATATGATTCTCTTTACCACACACCTCATTGTTAAAAATTAGGTATTATATCTTTCTTTAAGTGTTATTTTCTCTGGATATATAAAGTTCTAGATGGATTAAAAGAAAACTTTAAGCAGTTATTCTGTTGTCTCTGGTTTCCATCATTTCTGTCAAATTCAGCTGATAATTTGTTAGCACATCTGAAGCTAACATATTTTGTTCCTCCTGCTGATTTTAAAGGTATTTTCCTTTCTCATGATCTTTTTTTAGGAGTTTTCATTATAATGTGCTTAGATGTGTGTGCGGCTTTCTTTGTTTGTTTAAACTATTTGGAATTTTTAGACTTTTATGAATTTGTAGTCTGATGTTTTTCATAAGTCGTAAAACTATATCAACCATATTTCTTCAAATGTTACTTTGGCTAGATTCTCTCACCTTCTCATTCCAGAACTTAAATTATATGAATGTTAGACTTTTTCTTCATATCCCTGTCTCTTACACTCTTTTTGTACCATTTTTTTCCTGTTCTCAAGTCTGGATATTTTATAATAATTTGTCTTTGTTCACAAATTCTTCATATCCAGTTTGTTTGTTGAAACAATGATCATGTTTTATTTTACTTTTCAGTTCTATAATTTATAATCGATTACTTTTATAGATTTCAATTCTCAAGTGAAATTCTCCATCTAATCCATTTTCTTACACATCATACCTAATTTATACCTAATTTAGAGTTGGTACATTGTGACTGGATTATCTGGTCTGTTGCTATTGTCAACTTTTCACCTGGTCTTATGGTCCTGTATGTATATTATGTATGTGCTTAATATTTTTTAACTGAATGATGATATTATATATGAAAAATTGGAGTGATTCTGGATGACGTTATCTTCCTCCAGAGAAAGACTTTATCCTTTGTCAGCTAGAAAAGGGATAGATTTATTAATATAATCAGGGATTGAGGAGACTCTAGCCTATTTTTTGACTTTGATGTCTTGATTTTAGGTTTGCCCCCATCTCAGATGATAGAACTCAAAGGTTTGAAAGTTAGAATTTAGGATATTTACCTGAACTGCCCTGCTTGGCAGATTCCCAAACTTCAATTTTTGTTTCATTAGCACTACTGTTACTGTGGGATATAGGTCCTTCAGTGGTGTCACCAGAAAGGGATTTCAGGAACACTTACATAGGAGGAGTTTTAAGTGATAGTGGCAAGATTTATTTAAGTGCAAAGTGATAGTACACTCTTGGAGAGGCAGAGAGTGGGCAGGCTAAAGGGTAACGGCTTCCCTGAGGTCCTTACTAAGCGTCCGTGTATTTCCTTGGGTTCAGGAAAGGACAGGCTTTCTTTCAAACTATCCAGTCTCTTTCCTGGGTTTTATGGGGCTTGTGCCCTCTCCCTTCCAATCTCTCCCAAATTTTCCCAGGCTAGTGCCCCTATCCTTCTTTTTAAAAATTAATTTAATTTTTTTTATTTATTGATTTGAGAGAGAGAGAGAGAGAGAGATGTAAGAGAGAAACATTGATCCATTGTCTCCTGCACATGCATGACTGGGGATTGAACCTGTAACCTAGATATGTGCCTTGACTAGGTATATAAGTTACAGTAACCTGTAACTTTTGGCACTTGGGATGATGCTCCAACCAACTGAGCCACCCTGCCAGGGCCATTGGTTGATTCTTGTATATGCCCTGGCTGAGAATTGAACTCACAACCTCAGTGTCTTTGGATGATGCTCTGACCAATTGAGCTACCCATCCAGGGCCTCCCTCCCTTTGTTATATTGTCATTTTGGCTCCTACTGAGAATGCCTCATAGTTCCATTTTTGTCATTTGGTTTTTATTGCACTGCACTTAGTAAAAGGAATTCCCCCTGCACCATTTTCTCCCTCCTCCCATTAATCTGGGGTAACATGCTGGTGAACCCCCTTCCCTTGCCATAGCTATAAAGCTATCTTTCCTGCCCAGTCCACTAGGCAAGATGTTTCCTTACTATCTAGCTAACTGCCTACTCTAACACTGTGAGACTGATTTACTTTAGGTTTTTTCTCAGTTTCTTAGCTACTTTTTCTTGTGCAATTTAAGAACTGTCAAATGCTACGAGGGGAACACTTATATGAGTTTATATTTACTTCTCTTTGCTCCTCTTTTGTCAGTGACCCCAGTTCCTCCGGCTCCTCTGGTAGCCTTAGCAGGTCCAAAGTGCATTTT
Source organism: Mormoops blainvillei (assembly GCA_004026545.1). Lineage (NCBI taxonomy): Eukaryota > Metazoa > Chordata > Mammalia > Chiroptera > Mormoopidae > Mormoops > Mormoops blainvillei. Next base: position 38,531 of record PVJD01006536.1, read on the forward strand.
TTCTTAGCTCTATGACAAAGGCCCCATAGGCTTGCTTGCCTCTTGAAATCTGTATTCCGCAAAGCTTTTTAGCCACTGCCTTCAATCTCTCCTTTCTTGCTTCAGATTCAGCAAGTGCCCCAAGGGGAAAAGCTGTGCACGGAATGTTGGGCTCACCTCAAAAAATTTTTCTTTCTGAGAACTTGGCCTCTTGATTCCTGGATGCTTCCAAAGCTCTTCAAGGCCTACATATTTTAAAAACTATTTTATATAGTTTTTCTTATTCCTTTTCCTGGAAGTGTTACTATATAAGTTATTCCATTTTTGCTGTAAATAGAATATCCACATTTATTTTTAATATGTTAATTCTTTTGAAAAGTGTTTTTTAAAAAAACTAAGCATATGGAGGTCTTATTAAGTCACTTTATTGAAGATCATTTTAAAAATTTATTAATTTAAATATGTTTTCCCTCACAAGTGATTCTGTCTCTTCTTAACAATGTATACACTCTAATAAAGACTTAGTATTTCCATTTACCAAAATGGACAAATACAAGCTGTCTGCGGCGGGAGATTTTTCTTTAGGCTTTTGCTTCATTGAAGTTTTTATGTTGAATATTGTTCTCTGTCCATAAGTCAGACACTCAAGAGAACACCTTCCACCTCAGCAAGTGCCCTGGATAAAGCAAATTGTCAGGAACACTAATGATGAGTGGCAGCTCTAGGGAAAGAAGAGAAGTCTCTGAATGGACCTGTGCCTTTGGAAAGTATGTCTAGTTGACAGCTACTTCAAGAATGTGTTATCTTAGCCTTAAGTTAAAGACAGGCTTAGCTGCCAAATAAAAGGTTTTACCTTTTGAAAATTGGCATGGTTTTTCTTTTTGTCATCTGAAGTAAATGAGCAGCCAAGGTAACATATAAGCTATCATTTCAAGGTCTTTTTCAATTCAGTTTCTATACTATTATTAAAAAGGAAGTTAACATGGTCTTATGCAGAATTAGAAATAGTATATAATTTCTAAGATGAATATAATTGTTTTTCTTGAAAATTTCCATATTCTTTTCTCTGCTCATGTCTTTAGCTGAAATGGATTCCGTTTTCCTCTTTGAACTTGACTTTGGGAGTGGCTCAGACTTGCCGTTGCCGAGGAGGTTATTCCCTGTTTCCATACCCCGTCTTACTGTGCCCTTAATCGTACTTATTAATGCTTGCCACGCATTAAATACTGAATAAGCACTCTACCTGAATCATCACACTTAATAGTAAAGCATACAATGAGAGAGAGGTTTCAGTTTTAGAAATAGGGAGGATAAGTTTCAGAGATGTTAGGAAATTTACTCAGTCATGCCATTAGTGAATGATGTTGCCTTTTTTAAGCCTTTACGTTTCCAATTTGTGCTATATGTTGATATTAAATCCTATTTTTTGTTATTGCTCGTCTTTAATTTTTAAATAGTCTTTATGTAGTCCTTTATTCTCTCCTCACTGTGTCCAGTAGAAGACTCTATACAGGAAATGCTTGTTAACGTTCCCTAAAATAACTATTCAGACTATAAAAAATCATCATGGTGTTAGAAAGATCATCGAGAGCTCAGCTCTGGTTTATATCCTGATGAGTAGAGAGATAAAAATATTTTGCCATACAGAAAACACTAGAAAGGTACAATTTTATAACGTGATTCAACCCTGCATGTTTGTGGGGACAATAGAATTGAACATAGACTTGACAATCATGAGGAACATTTCTGGAGACTTATACAGTTTTCTAAGTTTATAAATTCCTTCAGTTATTAAAACCCCCATTTTATTTTTATTATGAGGAGCAATAATTTTCCTTTTGGGGATGAACTGAGGATGGCAAAAATAAGATATGGCTGCTTGCCAGATCCTCTTAATAAAAAGTGGTGTGTACTCTAACCGAGTGTCCAGTTCAGATTTTTCCCCCAGTTCAGAAATTATTATAGCCTTAGACCTTGAGAATTGCTTTCAAACAGTGAAGAGTTGCATGTGGCAACTCCTGAGAGAAACTGAATATTCTTTTATACAACAATAGTATTTTTGTGGAGGTATATTATTTATTGAAATAAGACACCTTTATTTTTGAAGAAAAAGATGCCTTATATCTAAAATTTTTTAAATAAAATATCACATTTATGTAGTAAATAAATAACTATACAAATTGAACTTAGGAAATATTTTATTCATTATTACAAAATTTCATAATTCAATTTAGAGTTGTTTCAGAGAAAAAGTTATTGAAAAATGACATATTTTCTAATTAAATTTTTGTTCCTCCTGGAATTGTTTGTTCTTCAACAGCTTTAATTTACCAAGATACACTGAATTTGGATATTGTCCTCCTTGCTTTAGCACTCATACCCATTATTCCACCCAGGTCACTGTTATTTTTAAATTCAAATTGCTTAGAATTCAGCCAGTTCATTTATTCTTGTTAGAATGAACCTCTGCCATAAACATTCATGGAGTCCAACCTTGCCAAATGTAAACTCTGAGCAGCTTTTGGATCCAGGGCAGAATCAGAAAAGACATGGGGTGTTGCCACCATTTGGTTCTCTCTGTAGCAAACATTGTTCATCATTGATAATACTCTAACCTGCTAGGACTGAATAGAATTTTACAATTTTCTCAAAATGTCACTCTAGACTATCACTAACAATTGATAGACTTTGACAAATCAGATGAAGTCTCTATGCCAACTTAGGTCTCCTGTTTTAGTTGTGGGAATGGTATATTATGCTAGATGGAACTAAAAAATACTGCCAACATCAAAATTTACTATAACTGGTATTCTATTTTTAGGTATGAGAATGCTTTATTCCTCATATTCCCAGGAAAAACCTGATATGATAATGAGTAAGCATCAGAGCTGGTTTTAATACTATCTAATTGATCAATGACAGTTTTCTTCTGTGAACTTACTTCTGAAAGCCAACCAGTCAGTGACCTCATGTTTTTAAAGTGGGTCAATCAATAGTGGATTCACTCCGATGACCTTGCATCTAAAACCAACATCAACCAACTCCTGTTTTTGTAACCAAACATAACTGTGTTTCTTTAGTCAACATAAGTCACCTGACCTAAGATGGTGGAGGAGTAAGTGGAAGACACACTAACCTCCTCCCTGGACCAAACTGGAATTACAACTAAATTATAGAAAAATCACCCAGAATAACCAACTGACTACTAGCTGGAGAGAAGCCTTATAAACACAGACAGATGGGAGAAGCCACATCACCACAACGAGTCTGGTTGGAAATGCAGAGGATGTGTGAGAGGGCTGGCTGGACTCCCATGGGGCAGCTGAAGTCCTGGAGGGATATTTCAGTTGCTGGGGGGTATTCCACCTGAAAAGTGTAGGATCTAAACCCCAATCTGGGCTCCCGAGACTGTAACACCAGAAGCAGGAAAGGAACTCAAATATCACACAGCTGTGAAAACTAGTGGGGTTTCTGCCTGCCAGGGAGGGATGGCTAGAGATTTAGAGAGCCGCTCAAAGGGCCAACACACAAAATTCTATTTGCATCCATTTACCCTGGGCTCCAAAAGAGGGAGGACAGAGTGGACTAGAGACACTTGAGGGGAGTCTGGGGAGACAACTGAAGGAAGAGCCACCAGATCCAGGTGCTGAGTCATTCCCCACACTCTCGAGGCCATCTTTCTCAGGCAGAGCGTTCCCCTCCAAGTGATATCAGCCTGAGGGGAAGCAAATAGCCCTGCCCACAGGAATTACTCTGCCCCACCCTGTGCTGCTTAATCAAGCTGCTAAGGAGTACAGTTGGAAGACTTTCACAGTTTAACACCACGGAAAGCCTACAGGCACAGGTGGATCTCTGGGACCTTGAGGCTTCATGACCCACCCCTGGACTGGTGCTGGTGAAGGCCGACCTTAGCGTGCAGCCTGGTTCTTTCTGCACACACACGCAGGCCCAGCAGAGGGAGCCACATGCTGTGGATCGCTGATAGCTCCAACCAGTTTGCCCAGGGTCAGTCACAGGCAGGATTTGACTTAGGTGTGCATCAGAGTCTTGCAGATCTACCTAATACATAGAAACAAATACAAAGAAGCAGCCAAAATGGGGAGATAAATAAACAAACCCCCAAAGAAATAACAACAGAATTCTCCAGAAGAACTAGATGAAATGGAGGTAAGCAATTTATCAGATAGAGAGTTCTGAGTAATGATTCTAAGGAAGCTCAACAGCATGAAAAAAGAAATAGAAACCATAAAAAAGAACCAGTCAGGTATAAAGAATGCAATATCTGAAATAAATAATACACTGGAAAGAATAAACAGTAGGTTAGATGAAGCAGAGGATCGAATCAGTAATTTGGAGGACAAGGTAGAGAAAAAAACCCAGGCAGAGCTGAAAAAAAAAAAAGAATTTACAAAAATGGGAGGAGCTTAAGAAATATTTTGGATAACATGAAGTGTGACAACATCTGCATCATGGGAAAACCAGAAGGAGAAGAGACCAAGCAAGGGGTCAAGAACCTGTTTGAAGAAATAATGACTGAAAACTTCCCTAATCTGGCAAACAAATAAAGACACAAAAGTGTAGGAAGCTCAGAGAGTGCCAAACAAGTTGAAACCAAAGAGACCTACCCCGACACACATCATAATTAAAATGACAAGGCTTGAAGATAAAGAACAAATCCCATAAGACACAAGAGAAAAGCAGGGAGTTACATACAAGGGAGCACCAATGAGACTGTCACCTGATGTCTCAACAGAAACATTATAGGCCAGAAGAAAGTGATGTGAAATATTCTAGGTGATGAAAAGCAAGTTCCTACAACAAAGGCTACTTTACCCAACAAGGTTATCATTTAAAATCAAAGGAGAAATAAGGAGCTTCCCAGACAAGATAGAGCTAAAGGAGTTTGTTAACGTCATATCAGTACTGCAACAAATGTTAAAGGGTTTGCTTTAAGAGGGAGGAGAGAAAGAAAGAAAAAACAGAGGAAAACAGTCTAACAGTAAAATGACATTACATACATATCTATATCATTAATCGCTTTAAATGTAAATGGCATAAATGCTCTGACCAAAAGACAGAAAGTAGCTGAATGGATAAGAAAACAAGTCCCATATATATATGCTGCCTCTAAGAAACCCATCTCAGATTGAAAGATACACACATACTGAAAGTAAACAATGGAAAAAGATGTTTTATGAAAATGGAAAAGAAAAAAAAGCTGGGATAGCAGCATTTACATGTGACATAATAGACCTTAAAACCAAAGCTATAGTAAGAGACAAAGAAGGACATTAAGTAACAATGAAGGGAACAATCCAAAAGTGAATATGTCCTTAGTAAACATTTACCAACCCAAATGGGAACAACTAAATACGTAAAGCAAATCTTGATGGAATTAAAGAGAGAGACGGACAGAAATACAGTCGTTGTTGGGGAGTTTTACACCCCATTGACTTAAATGGATAGATCTTCCAGACAGAAAATCCAGTGGCCTTAAATGACACACTAAACCAAATGGATTTAATTGATACCTTCAGAGCATTTCACCTCAAAGCAGCAGATACATACTTTTCAAGTGCACATGGAATGCTTTCTAGGAGAGACCACATGTTAGGACACAAAACAAGTCTCAATACATTTAAGAAGATTGAATCATATCAAGCATCTTGATATGATTTCACAGTGCTATGAAACTGACCACAGTGCTATGAAACTAGAAATCAATCTCAAGAAGAACCCTGAAAAAAATACAAAGACATGGAAGTTAAATAACATGTTATTAAACAATAAAGGGGTCAACAATGAGATCAAGGAAGAAGTCAAAATATACCTTGAAACGAATGAAAATGAGGACACAACAATCGAAAATCTGTGGGACATTGGGAAAGCAATCCTAAGAGGGAAATGCTTAGCATTACAGGCCTATTACAAAAAACAAACAAACAAAAAACAGAAAAAGCTCAAATAACCATCTAACTTCACATTAAGGAACTTGAAAAAGAACAACAAACAAAGCCCAAAATTAGTAGAAGGATGGATATAATAAAGATTGAGCAGAAATCAATGAAATGGAGTCTAAAAAATGATGCAAAAGATAAAAAAATCCAAAAGCTGGTTCTTTGAAAAGATAAACAAGATTGACAAATCTTTAACCAGACTCATCAAGAAAAAAAGAAAAAAGACCCAAATAAATAAAAGCAGAAATGAAAGAGGAGAAATAACGACTGACGCCAAAGAAATACAGAGGATTGTAAGAAAATATTATGAACAAGTATATGCCAACAAACTGGATGACTTGGGTGAAATAGATAAATTCCCTGAAATGTTAAATCTTCCAAAATTAAATCAGGAAGAATCAGAGAATTGGAATAGACAGAGATTGGAATCAGAGATTGGAATAGACACCTAGTGAATTTGAAGCAGTAACCAAAAAACTCCCAACAAACAAAAGCCCTGGACCAGATAGCTTCAGAGGTGAATTTTACTAAACATTCTGAGAAGAATTAACATCTCTCCTTCTCAGTCTATTTCATAAAACTCAAGAGGAGGGAAGGCTCCCAAGCTTACTGTACAAAGCCAGCATTACCCTAATTACAAAACCAGATTAAGACACTACAAAGAAAGAAAATTATAGGCCAATATCCCTGATGAACATAGATGCTAAAAGCCTCAACAATATATTAGCAAATCGAATAGAGTAATGCATCAAAATGATCAGACAACATGATCAAGTAGATTTATTCTGGGAATGCAAGGTTGGTACAACATTCACAAATCAATAAACAGGATTCAACACGTAAACAAAATGCAGGATAAAAACCACATCATCATATCAATAGATGCAGAAAAAGTATTTGATAAAATCCAGCACCCATTTATGATAAAAATTCTCAGCAAAGTAGGAATAGAGAGATCATAACTAAACATAATAAAGGCCCTATATGACAAACTCACTGCTGGCATCATCCTCAATGGGAGAAAACTGTAAGTGTTCCCCTTTAGACTGGGAACAAGACTGGGATGTCATGTCCACTTTCATCTCTCTTATTCAACATAGTGTTAGAAGCCCTAGCCACAACAATCAGACAAGAAGAGGAAATAAAAGGCATCCAAATTGGAAAGGAAGAAGAAAAACTGTCTTTATTTGCAGATGACATGATACTGTACATAGAGAACCCCAAAGATTCATCAAGAAACTACTAGCACTGATAAATGAATTCAGCCAAGTAGCAGCATACAAAATTAATATCCAGAAAGCAATTGCATTTTTATATGCCAATAATGAACTAACAGAAAAAAAATTAAGAAAACATTCCCATTCACAATTACTTCAAAAAGAATAAAATGCCTAAGTATAAATCTAACCTAGGATGTAAAAGACATGTACTCAGAAAATTATAAGACACTGAAGAAGAATTTGAAGAAGGTACAAATAAGTGGAAGCACATACCACGTTCAAGGATAGGAAGAATGAACATCATTAAAATGTCCACACTAACCAAAACAACCTATAGGGTCAACAGAATTCCTATCAAGATCCAATGATGTACTTCACAGAACTAGAACAAATATTTAAACAATTTATAAGGAACCACAAAAGGCCCCGCATAGCAATAGTGATCCTAGGAAAGAACAAAGTTGAAGAAATCATGCTACCTAATATCAATCTATATCACAAGACCATAGTAATCAAAACATCATGGTACTGGCATAAAAACAGACACATAGATCAGTGGAACAGAATAGAGAACCCAGAAATAAAACTCACACTTTTACAGTCAATTAATATTTTACAGAAGAAGTAAGAACATACATTGAGCTAAAGATAGTTTATTCAATAAATGGTGTTGGAAAAGCTGGATCAATATGAGCAGAAAAAAACTAGACCACCTTCCTACACCACACACAAGAATAAATTCAAAATGGATCAAAGACTTAAATTTAAACCTGGAGCCATAAAAATCATAGAAGAAAACACAGGCAGGAAATCTCAGAAACTTGAGATTTAGTTTGTAGAAGAGTTGTGTCAGATATATCGTCCCAGGCAAGGGAAACAAAAGAAAAAATAAACAAATGGGACAACATCAAACTGAAAAGTATTTGCTTAACAAAGGAAAACATCAACAAAATGAAAAGACAACCCACAGAATGGAAGAACATATTCACTGATACCTCTGATAAGGGGTTGATATCCAAAATTTATAAAGAACTTATAAAACTCAACACTAAAAAAAAACAAACAACTCAATTAAACAACTGACAAAGGACCTGAATAGATACTTCTCCAAAGATGAGGTATAGATGGCCAATAGACATATGAAAAGATGCTCAAAATTACTAATCATCAAAGAAATGCAAATTAAAATCATAACGGGATACCATCTCAGACCTGTCAGAATGGCTGTCATCAATAAATCAACAAACAACAATGCTGGTGGGGATGTGGAGAAAGGGGGACCCTTCCGCACTGTAAGTGGGAATGCAGACTGATGCAGCCACCATGGAAAGAAGTATGGAGATACCTCAAAAAATTAAAAATGGATTTGCCTTTTGACCCAGTGATGCCACTTCTGGGAATATACCCTAAGGAATACAAAACACTATTTTGAAAGAACATAGCACCCCTATGTTCATTGCAGCATTATTTACAATTGACAAAATATGGAAGCAGCCCAAGTACCCATCAGTAGATGAGTGGATAAAACAACTATGGGATATTTACACAGTGGAATACTATTCAGCTGTAAAAAAGAAGAAAGTTTTGCCATTTGTGACAGTGTGTATGGACTTGGAGAACATTACGCTAAGTGACATAAGTCAGTCAGAGAAAGAAAAATATGACATGATTTCACTCATATGTGTAATCTAATGAACAAACTGAACTAACAAGCGAAGTAGAGACAGACTCATAGAGAGCAGGATGACAGCTAAGTGGGGCAGGTAGCAGTGGAAGGATTAAGCAGAAAGGAAAAGGGACTCATGGACATGAACAACAGTGTGGTGATTGCAGGGGAGAGGAGAGTATAAGGGGACTAAATGGTTATGAAAAAATACAATAAAAATTACAGAATAAAAAAAGAGCAAAATAAAAATATACCTATAAAAGTTTTAAAAAGTATGTCACCTTTTAAGTCTGATATAAACCCACTGGTGCCTCTGTAACTACTGCCTCCTCCCCAACCCTCTTTTCTTAAAAACCTGTGAAATACTGGCAGTTTGCCTAATTCAGTGAGACTATGCCTAACCAGCGTAGCTCTCCCTTACTGACGTGAGCAGCAATTCAAACTTTGCAGCTTTGGTTTTTGTTCCAAAGTTTGAATGGTGGTCTTATTCTTTGACAGATGACAGGATATGTCAGCATTTTTTAAAAAAAGGATAACATGTTTGGTCAATTTCTCAAATGAATTATTTGTTGGGAATAAAGTCACATACCAAAGTGTGAGTTGACCACATGATTAACTCTTCCCCATGGCAACAAAATAGATTTCGTTGAGCTATCACATTAATAAGCATTGAGAAACTCAAATGGTTTCTATTTTAACTGCACAGAATGTATTTCATTGATGTAGAGCAACCATTATATATAACATCCATATATATATATATATATGCATGTGACATCAGCCTTTTGAAGTAGATTATTATCAAACCTGACTTGCTTGAAGTGTGAATACTTGGGGCCCTAAAGGGAGAAAAGTCCTCAGAAATCCTGAGGAGTAAGCTTAATGAGAGGTAACAAATAAGTTTACTTGGAGTTCCCCAGTATGAGACTGTACTGGGTCATCTTTGAATCTTCCTACAGATATCCCAGTCAGCCTAAAAATAGATGGGAAGTGCATGCATATGTGGGAAATGAACTTGGAGATAAACTTGTCAGCAGATGATGGTGATGGGCCTGACAGGGAAGTGACTCAACAGCAGTCCAGGACTGAGTAGGGATTATATTGCCAATGGAGAGATGATGGTAGAAAGAAGGAAGTGTAGGAAACTTGGTTTTTAAATGTTTTTTCAAACTTTTTTTTAAAACTTTATTCATAGTAGCACCAAACTGAAAATAAATGTTTCCCTTAGTATAAAAATTGCTTAAAAATCTATGCTCTATTTATATAACAAAATATTACTCAGTCATATAGAAAAAGAAACAAACCACTGACAAACACAATCTAAATGCACCTTAAATTAATTAAATGAAAATGCATAAAGCCAGTCACCAAATAGTTATATAACTGTAAGTTTACATTTATCAATGTCTAAAACTTGAAACACTGATTTTGAGAGAAGCCCATAGCATGGTTGCCTTTGCTGGGATGCAGTCGGGGTTTTATTGGAAATAAGCATGAGAGAACTTTCTGAAGAAATATTAATGGTGCCTATCTTGACAAGGATTTGGATTACATAGGTAGATGCACATGCCAAAAATCAGTAAATGTACACATATTAAATGTTTTTATAATGAAGTGCAAATGTGATTGCAGATGACAACCTTGTGATCAAGGAAGAGAGAATGTTGAGCAAAGGATCTCAGATACTTTGCAATCAAACAAAAAGATGTTTGAGACCCAGTGGTGTATTATTTGCCAGTAATTTTGCCAGATGCTGTGGGAGCTGCAAAAATGAGCAAGCTGTAACTTCTGCTCTCATGGAAATTGCAGTTTAGTAGGAATAGGAGTTTTTGATGAGGCTTTCCAGAAATGTTTGTGGCTGGTTTGGGAAAGAGGCCATTGAAGTCAAGCAGACACAGGCTGTGAGGTCCATATGCCAGATGGTCATCAATGTAAGTGCTGAAGACTGAGTAGGAGGCAAGGAATGGGACAGAAGAGAAAGAAAAATTTTCTACATTGCCAAGGTACAAGACAGTTGTGATTGCTTCTTTTTAAAAATTTATTACGTTTGGATTATTTAGTAGGGGATAGGAATTCTGAGAGCCCTATGAGAACTCACAAAAGATGATATGCATTTTCAGAGAAGTCAGGTATACATTTATTAGAGGAAGTGGGTTTGGCTAATTATGATACCATTACAGTATTACTTAAGATATTAAGCTACAGAAATTGCCTGAAAATGTGAATTCGCACCTGAAAATCTGAAGCCTTCTTTCATAGGGAATGTATACATCTGAGAAAATTATTAGTAGCTGTACAATTCTTTCTGATCATTTTTTAAAGTATCTAATACTGAGCCATTAGCACTGAATGTTTGAAGAATAAGGCGACATTGAATGATGGATATTTGGTGTTTACATCAATTCTAGGAGAAAAGATAATTTTGGAGAAGGGTAGATGCTAATATTAAATCAATAGAATCCAGGCCAAAGGTCTAACCACAGACTGAATTGTGGGTCAAGTTGTAAAATTAATAATCTGTTGTTGTATTTGATCTTTTAGCCAAACTGTTACTCTCTGTACATAGTATCAGCAGGAGTTTATTCACAGTGTCCTCATGTCTGTAATTTATGCTGCCAACCTTACTTGTACGACTTGGTTTTGTTGTCTTAAAAAGCCTTCTTTCAGTGTGCGATAGTTGGGTTTTGTACGGTACTAGAGAGAAGCTTGTTAGCAGTTAGGGAGTGCAGAGATGAAAGCGAGCGTTGTCAGGTGGGGTGTCTGTTCTGAATGCAATTTGCTGGGAGATAGCAGTTATCAAAGGAAACATTGGCGGCGGCTGCTGAGCCTGAGGAGAGGCTGGGGGGTTTTCAGAACACATGCTTGTGGGCATGGGGTGAATAGTTGCCAGTGAGTTTAATCCTGGCTTGTTGCCAACCCAGTGCCTGAGCAACCTCCCAATAGAAAATGACAGATGTGTTAAAGCATGAGGCACATGTGTGACATGGTTTTGGACAGAGGCCACAGAATGCAGTTTACCTTGGGTTCTTTCTTTTATTTTAACACCTGCTTTTCTTCACAAGGTAGCCAACCTTATGGGGCTCCAGCTACTGATAAACATTTTTTAAGGGGCATATTTACATCTTTCCTTTGTACTTACATAAATGACATGTGGTGGCATCTGTTGGCCGCATTTGTGATGGGGCCAAGTGGGAGACAATATACCCACAGTTTTCTCATTTAATTATAAGGGAATCAGCAGATCATCCCTATGTCACATGCTTTGGTATCATGGCATTTCTAGCATCTGGCACTGCATGTGGTGCAGTTAGGCTCATATAAATATGTGGCAGGGGGAAGATGCCCAAGGCAGACAGAAATTGAAAACAAGATTACAGGCAGAGCCAAACAAGGGGTGCATCATTTTTGGAAACACTGAAATATTGAAGAGAGCCTTAACTTGGGCAGCAGATTGGCTGCATATGGTATTTTCTGATGCTGGCGGTTAATGTAGCAATTAAAAAGAAGAAGAAAACATATTGAGCAAGCGCTTTAAAAAGAGGACAAGCATTAGTTGAAAAAGGAGGTGGCGTAGCTCATACTGTTTACCTTATTTACTTGCGGCATTGCGCCTGTTTCCTGCTCGGGTTGTTTACTTGTATAACAGTGTTTGAAAGCACATCTTGCTTCTTATGGGAATACTGATACCGTCATTTAGAGCTTACATTGCCTATGCCAAATAGTAGGTCTGCCAAAGCGCTCTTTTCCTTCACGTAGGTACGTATGCCAGAAATGGTGACTGCACCTGGAGAAGGGATAACCAAATGAAGAGAAATGACTTAGGTATATACAAATAGTTTATATTGCATGTTCTTGGGAAAACACCCAATTCTGTCTGAAGGGGAACATCACAGAGAGTAGCGGGGTTTGAAAAAAAGTAATTTGTTTTCTCTAAATGGTATTCTGCAAATCCTACTTGGGCTAGAAAAGAGGCACGTTCCCTTTGTTTTCCCTTCCTGTAAAGAGCTAATAACATGAAGGTACAGTTTCCCAACAACTTACTCTGTTCCTTGACTTTCACCCAAAGAAAAATCAGTAGAAAAACATAATTTTGTATTTTCTCCTTAGAATGTTATGTGCCAACCTGGACCATTTTCTGTTTTCTCCCTCTGGTTCTTTTATTTTGTATATGGTCTAACTAAAGCACTATTAAATTTAGCAAAAAACAATCACTAATTTTTTTTCTGCCTTCCTGAGCAATAGGGTTAGATGTAGCATATTTACTTCTCAAGTAATAAGATGTTGGAATAAGGTCTTTCAGCAAACAGTAGAGCTTTTATCAAATACTGATATAACACAATATAGTCTATCCTCTCAGAAATTCTCTGTGAGTTTCCAGAATTAGGCTTATGAAGTATGAAATACATATTTGTTTTCCTGTACCACAATGAATTTTTCTTTTAATTCATTATATTTATTTTACATTTTTTATTCAGAGAGAAAGCAGAGATGCATGATCATTTTTCTATCCGTAAATGACAAATCAGATGTAAAGTTAGTAATTTTTAAAATTTTCACATGCAACATTTATTCTTTTAAAAGCTTTTCTGTCTTTCTCATATGAAATAGTTTATTTACAGTCTAATAGCCTTTAGTTTAATGTACCCATTTTGGCAGTCTTCTAGGTCATGTAATGAGGAGAAAAGGAGGGCAGGGGGTGGAAACTCACATTTGTTAATACTCCATTAATCAAGACTCTCGTAGTTGCAGCTACCAGGACTCATCTCAAACATATCACACACACACACACACACACACACACACACACGCATGCACACATATACTGACAGGAAATTCAGCATCTCTATACATACATTATTTTACTGCTAACATCTTTTATTGTGGCTCCAGCTAAAGTCTTGCCAATGACCTTGATTGGCCTAACTCAGATCATGTGGCCTCCCTGATCTAATTACTGTGTCCAGGCCCGAGTTACATGCTCACTCATAGAGCTATCAGGACCAAGGACAGCAGTGGTGCTTCTGCAAAGAGATTCTGGCTCCAGGCACACAAAAAGCACATGTCCACTGCAAGTCCCTATTATGTACTAGTCCCTGTTAAGGTAGCCTGTAACTGCTTTCTAGGAACTATAAATGGAACACGAAGTATAACCTTTTTCTCAGTCTTACATATATAGTGAATGTTGGAACCGATGTTTTTGAACTATAATGATTCCAGCAAATCTTTAAAGGACTGATGCTTTTTAAAAAAAAAATCATTTAGATGCTTAATAATTCCCAAAGGATTTAAATCCTAAACAATTAGATGAGGAAACAAAGAAGACATGAATAAATTTATCATTCTTTTCTGGGCTCTCACTCAAAACAATGTTTTTATACACTGCTCAAGTAGACATTTGCTTGGCTACCTCTGAAATCAACAACCCTTTAAACTGTTTATAGAAATGACAAAATAGTGTAACCTATGTATCTTCTTATTATTGCTGGACATTAAATCATTTATAGAATTTAGTTATATAAATGTATTCAAAGTTGTGATCTGGCATTGTGCCAAGATCCCATCTATGGCTTCTGCAAAGGAAACTCACTCTTTTTATTTATCATCAAAGTTCTTATATATTGACTATAAATTGAATTGTGTTAGTTTATTTCCTCTTCTGTGCTTTATTTTTACTTCTAACGTTGCACTTATCCCACAGTTATTATAACTTAGTGACCTAAGTTATTTTGGAGACAAATTAAGAATCTAAATATATAAAATGTTATAACATTATTATTTGCTTATGGATTTGTTTTAACTATTAAACTTGAACTTCTGGAGGACAGATATTTGGATTTTCTCATCTTTTCTTCCTTCTTGCTCATTAGAACAATTGGTACATAAGGAATAAAAAAATTCTGGTTAAATCAATGATATCAAAATTTTAGGGAATTTACTGCTGAAGGAAATTCTGGGGAAATCTTTCAGTGAGTCCTTAATAATTATTCCACACATTATCTGTTTTAGAAACCTGGATACTTATTAACTAGGTTATTTTAAAGTAAGGTGTATATAGATCCCTGCCGCCCCACCTCCCACGACCTAAGCCCCAGACAGCATCCCTATTTGTTTTCCATGTGCAGCCTGGATGGATTCTAACAGATGTCCAGAGGTCACCTGTGTGTGTGTAAAAGTGAGTTAAGGAAACTAACGTTTACAGAATTTCATTGAAAGTAGATAAGAGCAGGGATTGTAATAAAAAATTGCATGTGTGAGCTGCTTTGCTTGAGTCCCCCCACTCCTTATTTGTTGAAACCAAAAGAAGAGAAGAATTCTTTCGCTGTTTGATGTAAACAATGTAGTTTTAGATAGCAAGTCTGCAAGGCATATATTTAAAAACAAAACAAAATAAAATACCAGAAATAATTGGGTGAAATTTAAAATAAGAATTAGATGTATTCCCTTTGGCACACTAGGAAACTGATATGCTCATTACTACAAAGAAGATTTTAGATTTTTTAAAATGAAAACCTCACCATTCAACAGAAGCATGGTAAATGTTAGTAGGTAATTTTCAGTTTCCAAACTGAGATTTAAATAATCTGGTTTAAATAATTCCCTATACATGAAAATTATCAACTAGCCACAACTACCTCTTGAATTTGATATAGATATTTGGAAATAAGGCTTCATTCCCATTTTATATACTAGTTCTATGATTTTAAAAATTAAAATATAGTGTGTTTTTTAGTTTTTTGGATGTTAAAATGGGGAGATGATTCCATTTCCAGAGCTGATAAAAAATCCTTTGACATAAAAGCATTTTCTCTTGATTTACCATCCTCCCAGGAAAGCTTAAAGAAAGGTACCAATTCTTTCTGACTGGTGGCAAGGCAGTTTTGAGCAATTCTCTTACATATTTTCAGTCATTTATCAGCTTATTGCTACAGTCTGCTAACACTTAGCACTAATTAACAAAACTCTAAAGAAAGTTAAAAAAAAAAAAAGAATCACCTAAGGGCAATCAAGTTAGCATGGCACTGAAAGCAGTTTAGAAAAAACTTGCTTTTCTAGAGAGAGTTTCCAGAAAGAAAATCCCAGTGAATGGAATTATATGCAGAATTGTTAAAATATTTGGGTTCTTTCAGGCATTCTGGCCTGTCTCAGTATGCTATAGATTGAAAGGTAAAGTGAATTTGATACAAATTTGATGAAATGCATTTAACGTGTTTATTTTGGTGCCTGAACTAGCACAGTCTACAAGTACAGCTTTTTATCATGGCATCACATATTGACTTTTTGCTTGTTTTTTCATATTTTTCTTTCACTAATTTTTTCCTCAGTTTTATTCAGACATACCTGATATACAGCTCTGAATGAGTTTAAGGTTAAGAGCATAATGATTTGATTTACATGTAATATGAAATTCTTTCACTAGTTTTGAACTCATTTCTTTAGTACTTGTTAAAATCACTTATCTAAGAACTGGCTTTGTTTTAAGCTTTGACAGAGCAATCTTTCTTAAGATCTTATTTATCTTTAGAGAGAGGGGGAAGGGAAGGAGAAAGGGAAGGAGAGAAACACTGATGTGAGAGAGATACATTGGCTGGCTGCTTCTCCTATGGGCCCAGATCTGGGACTGAACTTGCAAGCCAGGCATGTGTCCTGACTGGGAATGAAACTGCGACCTTTCGCTTTGTGGGATGATGCCCAACCCACTGAGCCACACCAGTCAGGTCTTGACAGAGCAATCCTGGTATGGAGAATACTCACACATTCTTCATCATCATCCCTGAAGGACACTTTGCAGTGTGTGTGTGTGTGTGTGTGTGTGTGTGTGTGTGTGTGTGTGTGTGAGAGAGAGAGAGAGAGAGAGAGAGAGAGAGAGAGAGAGAGAGAGAGAGAAAATTATTTATGTTCAACTAGTATCAATGTACAGTCTTCTTAGGGTAAACTCTTGGCTAAGACATGTCGTGCTGAAAGGGAATTCTTGTCACTATCATTACGATTAGCGGAGGTTTAATGAGGCTGCCTCCTTAGCTGAGTTACCTCATTCTGGCTCCATCCCTCAGATTCTCTTCTTAGTTGGGATTTTGCTTTTTTAGCAAAGCAAACTGTGATGTTGTGTTTAATTGCTTCAGTTCTTGTTCTTAGCAATAATTCATTTTTAGTGCTGTAGTGTAGTGTCTGATATTTATAAAGGCTGATTTAAAGGTATAATGAATAATACAGATTAAATATTGGTGACACTCTGTTCTCTCATCTGTTAAGAAAAAATATTGCTATATTAGGAGAAAATAATTTAGAAAGCAAGTACCCTTCAGTATTTACATTTTTTGTTGAGTGTGTGTGTGGGTGGCTCATAGGTGGCCATATAGGTGGCCAGCCTGCTTCACTGGATAGGACAGCACATAGGAATGTGGGGTCTAAGCCCCAGTGTATAGAGAAAACATCATCTTCCCCAAAATACCTCTATGCAGAAGATATACAGTGGAGACCTGCAGGGACAATGGGTGATTGGTCAAAGATCATAGATGTAGGATCTATCTTTATTTATTTTTTTATCAGCGGTATGGCTAACACATAAGCCCTCTAGGTGAAGCTAATTTCTTCTTATAAGGAAAGTCTATAAACATAGAATGTTTCAAATCAGTACCTCCTATGTAATTACATTTTTTGGTATGTTTCTCCACTCAAATAACCACAGCATCAGCATCTCCTGAACTTCTTTGTAGAATAACCTGTTATGAATTTTGATTTGGGGGATAGTATGAGATGTGTATTGTGAAACTTTCTATTGTGCTTTCTGTAACAATGTTGAGGACATTATACTTGGACTTCTGAGAAGATGATATAATTTGTACTATGCCTACCATAAATAATGTAACAAATCATGCTCTGTTTTCTTTGAATTGACCCCTATGATTCTGAATTTGTGGCCCACTTATAAAAAGATGGTACCTAATGAAAGATGTTTATAGATTGACTCACTCCAGTTTTATATATTTTTATATATATAATATCTAAATAAAGTATAGATATTTTAACTTATTCAAGGGTAGGCAAAAGTAGGTTTACAGTTGTGAGTACACAAAACACAATTTATTCTTATATTATTTATTAAATATTGTATTATTTTCCATACAAACAACTGTAAAACTTTTTCTCACCCCTGTATTTATCCTTTGCCCTAAAATGCCACCATTTATTTTAATTTAATTATGTTAATTTAATATGTTTCTGAAAGCCTCCTTAAATCATTTTTAGGAAAAGGTACTTATAAAAAATGTCAATTTTAAAGGGTATTTTTATCCTTACTACACATAATAATTTCTCTCTGTTTTTTAAAGTTCTATTTGTTAAGAGGTTAACACAGAGCAACTCCAGTAAGAGAATCAACTTTGTGTTTGGTGAAAAGAAGGAGAAAGATCTAGTGACGGAGTAGAAATGCCCAATTTCTCTTCTTTTCATCCTCTTGTAAAGGTCGAGGCACTACACTACATTCACGAAGACAGAGGTTCTGTGGGTAAAGAGACGGAAAGAAACAGACAGCACTGGAGGTGGAATAAAGAGTAATGATTAAAAAGGGGGGTCAGAGAGCAGAGAGTGAAGAGTGTAGAGTACCAAGACTGTTGATGTTATTTTTGGTGCCAGCAGAACATGCCCAGATGCCACTTGGACAGCTGCTTGAGGCACACTTGGATAGTAATCAATGGGTGATGGATTGATAACCCCAAATTTCCTCTGTTTTCTTTACTATTCATGTGATTGCTGAAATTAAACTGAAATAAATCAACAAGAAAATTCTGTTAAATCCGATTTTGTTGCTTAATGATATCCAAATTTCAAAAAATGCTGAAGTTTTAACTTCCAAACACATTTTATATTTTCAGGATAGTTTGTAGTAACAGCCTTGGAAGCTGCTTTTGTATTCCATTGTCATCATCCCACTTAATATTTGCCATATTATTTGGAGTGAGGCATGTCTTTCTTCATGTTGATTCAGGCTATAAATTCTTGTTTTAGGCTATAATTCTTTCATTTTTTAATTTCCATAATCACTACTAGGTATTACTGTCTTTCTTGCTTATACTCAAATGGGTCATGTAAGAGACATCAGAAATAACTTTCAGACATTCTTAAATTGATTCTACAAAACATAATTATATAAAAAAGAAATTTTATAAAGATAAACTACCACTCATGTTGATCTATGACATTAAGATCAATTTTTAGTCAATGCAAATAATGAGTATTTGAACTTGGAAGGGAAGTATTATTTTAAATTTTAAAGTCAACATTTAATTTAACTGTAATATGATGTCAAGCCTAACAAGCACTTAAAACAAAGCCTCCATGATGCTTCTGCCTTTGAGTTACCACTGTGAACAGAGTGCCAGATTCTCCTTAGCCCTAGCTGTCTGTGCCTATGAATTTTAAAGCTTACCATGAAACGAGTTACCTCAGACCCACACAGTTTTCATCAACTATCACATGAGATTGCTCTCATTTATTGACATTTCTGCTCAGGGAGTGTTCCTCTTTGTTCAAGTTCATGAGCTCCTCTCAGTTGTATCAGCAAGAAAACTCCTGCCATATTTTGCAGATTTTAAGCTGAGCTAAAGTTTTCAGGAAAACACAACCAACCATTGTGTCCTAAGTTGAGTAGCCGCAGCCGCAGCCACAGGCTAAGGACATGATCTCTGAGTGGTTGATTACGTTCAAACACTAGCTTTGTCTCTTCTGGGCTATTTTATATGTCTCGCTTCCCCTATATGTAAGTGAGGATATAATACTACCACCTCAAAGGATTTTTTAGGAGGAATACGTGGGTTAAAACATGTAAACTCCTACAAACAGTGCCTGATGACTGATAAGTGTTACATGTAAATGTCTTGTTTTAACTATTTATTTAAAACGTTTCATTTTAAAATCCTATAAATAAACTTAATTATATCATTTATAGTAAGGGTGATCTTGCCTCAAAATTAAAAGTCTATGAGGTCATGTTTAGGTTATCTTTTATTATTAAAGGTAAAGCTGTCATTATTTTCTTTAAAAAATACACACGTACACCCACATTCATGTTACAAAAGAAATGAGTTAGCTAGGCGACTTTAATATGAGCTTTTAGGAAACCAGTAATTACATTGTGGTGCCTTCCCTAGCTTTATTGAGGTAAAATTGAAAAATAAAATTGTAAGATATTTAAAGTGTAGATCATGATATATGAGATGATCTGATGAAAGGATTCCCCATCTAGTTAATTATCACATCAATCACCTCACATATTTATTATACATGTAATTTTTATATGAATTATGAAAGGATGTTTACATGTCATTTATCCATCCTGTTTCCTCATAAAGTTCTGAAGCTATGTTTTAAATTTGAAATCCTTGCCACAGCCTTTTAAGAAATTGACAGGGAATCACTATTTAAAGAAAAAAAACTCTCAACCTCAAATGAATTTTATTTTTTTAGTAGTGAAATCTTGGAAATAACACTTTAACTATAATCAAACATTTATTTCAGGATTCTACTATCTCTCATAATTTTGAGCTGGGGTTGCAAACTATGTCCTAAAAGTTTAACCTACCTGTCACCCATTTTTATAGATAAAACTTCTGTTGGAACACAGCCATGTTCACCCATTCACATGTTGTCTATAGCAGAGCCAAGTCATTGTAACGGATGCTGTATGTTCTGCAAAGCCTAAAATATTAACTGCCTTACTTTTGGAGTATAAGGATTACAGTCTTTTCCAAACTAAATCTTTTATGTACACTTCATGGTTTTTGCACACCTGCTTATCACATATTATTTACTTACTATTTTCTTTAAATAGATCCATCATTTTCTAAAGTTATTTTTATAAAAAACTTTATATTATTTAAATAAAAACATTAGTAAAACAATAGACATAGAAGATATTCATGAAAGCAAATATGCTTAAAAATTAATTTGCTGTTAAATTCTGGTTGAATACTATTTCCTGCCAATCTGAAACTTACTCTCTTAGGTAATAAAGAAGGTGTTTAATTGTTGGAAAGATTTAAGCATTATTGACACCAAAATTGAAACCTTGATCTTGTTTTAATCAGACGGATTCAGTGAAAATTGAAAAAGGCATAGTTTTCTCCTTCAAGTGATCCATACCACTTAATGACACTTCAGAGTACCTGCTGCAACGGCTTTAGTGTCACCCTTAATCTTTTATATTTGCCGTGGTGCACATCGTATGCTTTCAGAAACCTGGATAAACAACAATGGCGATAATGGAAACTAGCACTAGCTAAGGCGCACTCAGAACTTACCCTTTGCCAGGCACACTTCTAAGAGCCCTTTATGTATAAATATGGTTCCCACGACAAGTCCTGAAATAGGTTCTACTGTCTTTCTCATCATGCAGATGTGACAATGAGGTAGTGGTTGAGGACAAGCAATGCAGACTTGGCAACTGGTTGTGCTTCTAGAAAACTTGAGATCAGTTGTGAGTTTTCACCGTTTTTTCTGTATTATGGATATTTTCATAGCAGTTTGGGAGAATTTTTTTTGCTAGAAACTACTATTTTGTTAAGAAAACACTTTACTTTATCTATTTTGCTAAAACTGTAATATCTCCTTTTTGGTTTAAGATGGCTGAGAATGGATATTAATGAAAAAATGAATGATAATAAGATGCCTTTTTTCCTGCTATATTAGCAGAATGTTTTTAAGATTTTCAAATGCCCAATTCTGTAAAAATGCAATAAAATTCTTGAGATTATATATTACATTTATAAATTTGTGGTGACAGTGTAATTTGGTAGAGCTGTTTTGAAAAAAATTAAACTTAAAATGCATTTTAGGGACCATAATAAAGTTTATTTCCTTAAATACAAAATTCGACTTTAGGGAATCTATATTGTGAGGAAGTAATATAGATAATATTAACAGTAGAGATAATTTGAAAACAAACAAAACACAGTACAGCCTTTGGAGTCAAATAGATTTCAGGGTGCGAATCTACTGCTTGGGGGTCCACAGTGAACAGATAACAGGCTTCAGGACATGCTACCTGGAAATACAGCACCTGGAATATTTTAAGCTGAAGGAGTCTGAGAAAACAGCAGAAATAGGGAGGTCACTCTGCCTCCCCAACCCTCAATCCTTCTCCCTTGAAACAGTCCTGAAACCTCCTGCAGGAAGAAAACACCCTTATCTCAAAGAAAAAGGGACACCAAGAAGAATCCTAAGGAACAGGCCTTGCTAAATTTCCCCAGTTTACTGCGCTTATCTTATGCTCCCTAACCTGTCGTGTTCTCCCACGACTGCCTATTCTTCATTAAATCTAGCATAAAATACTCAAATTTAACTGTTTCTCCTGGTCTTTGTTTCTTTAGGAATGTTCCCGTGCCACGTAAAACAAGTAAATAAATTTGTATGCTTTTCTTCTGTTAATCTGCCTCGGTCAGTTTACTTTTCAGAGCCTGCAGGGGACCTTGAGACGGTCCAGAGAAACACCCCCCACACAAAGTGGCAACAGGCTGAGGATATAATGAATATAACATTCGAACCAAAGAACAGAGGACTTGATTTTCACTCAGAGCGAGCTAATTTTATAGTCAAGTGAGGGTTCTCAATTCAGTTTGGGCTTTTGAGTTTTCAGAGGTACCAAATCTGGTAAAAACTGTGGTCATGTATGGCAGAATGAGTCAGGCTACGTTTGATTTCCTGCCTCTTGGTGGTTTTAGGTTGGGTAACCTTTCTGGGTCTCAGTTTCTAATCATTAAGTACAGATAAAAATGCCTATCCTCTTATAAGTACTACGTAAGACAAGGTGCCTGAAGGCTCTTAATAAAGTAGTTCTTTCGATTAGTGTTAACAGTTTTCCTTCTTCTACTGACTTTCGTTAACGTGTAGTGGAGTAAGAAGACCAACCAACTGGGACTGAATAATGCAAGTGGGGGTGGTTGCCTTGCCTAAGGTGTGAAAATATACACTTGGTGATATATTTATTATGGGCAGTTTTTTTACTTTTTGCCACAAAACATTAAATATGATTCAAATTTCAAGCCGAGTGTCAAATAATCTTTAGTCATATGCAAACACCAAGTAACTCAGTAACAGACAGAGGACCCAGACTACCAGGAAGTGAAACCAGCTTCTGACATTCGCTAGTCCTATGACCTTGAGCAAGTTAAACTTTCTATATTTTAGTTTCCTCACATGTTCAATGAGGATAATAAGAGCCCATCACTTATAAGGCTAGGAAAATTTAGATTTAATTTTATAGATTTATAATACTGCCTGACACATATAATCACTCTATATGTATTCTTAAATAAAATTGTTGGGTATTTCTGAAAAATACTAATGAAGCAATAATTTTAACTCTTCTTGAAAATCTTGGTAAATATTATTTTATCATTATGCCACAAATCTTCTGTCTATGAGTTCTTAAGTGATGAGAAGGGCTAGCTTCCATTTTGCTGCCTTTAGTTCTTGGTCTTCGTGAAGTATGCAATATGTTACCTGTTGTCAGGGTAACAGGATTCAAGAAGGCTTTGTAAAATGAGAAAGGGAATCATTAAAAAATAGCACCAGAAAATACTTTAGGAAAGATATGGCTTAATAAACTGCTATTGAAGCAAAAGTGTCTAAATCTCCCTGAAGGCAGAGAATCGATTGCTCTGCAGATTCAGTTGCCTTATTGACGTAGAATGTATCTTCAAAAAAGAGTTTGGCATTTAATATCCCCACGATAATGAGGCAGAACTTCTGAAAGTAAGGATTTAAGAAGCTAGTAAAGATTTTTTTTTCCCTTGAAAAAAGACATAAAATAGCGGAAGATTTTACTGAGATATGATTGGGGAGAAGTGATACGTAAAGGGATCTGACAGAATAAGCCTTAGCAATATGAAGGGCATATCAATATAACTCTTTCAACTAGCATTTCTCTCCAAATTCTGGAACCAATTCACTCACATGCTAAGCTGAAAGTTAATAATAATAAAACAAATCTAGGAAAATCTAATTTGGGAACACATAACCTTATTTATACATCATCTGATTTACATTGTTCAGAAGAATTTGTGCTATTTCAGCTTTCTCCCAGGCATCCATTGGTTACTAGAATGCAGATATGTTTATTCTCTTTCTGGCATGCTAAGAAGAAAAGAGTGCATGAGAAAAACAAGCCAAGCATCTGAGATGTTTTAGAGCTTTATTGCTAATTGTGTTTTGACCTTAATTTAAAAAGGTACTGTTTAGTTAATCTGATAACTATATATTACAAAGAAAGTGCTGAAGATCCTAATTTGTGTGGAGCAGTCAGGATCTTGATTGTAAGTAACAGAAACTGACTCCAGTTTTTTTAATGAAAAAGTCAGCTCTGTTTGATATCAGCATTGGACACCATGCTGACGGCTGATGCCACTACAAATGATTCTAGCCATTCCCTTTTCCTTGCAACACTCAATCCAGATTCAAACTCTTGGGCAAAGAGCCA
This sequence comes from Mormoops blainvillei, assembly GCA_004026545.1. Lineage (NCBI taxonomy): Eukaryota > Metazoa > Chordata > Mammalia > Chiroptera > Mormoopidae > Mormoops > Mormoops blainvillei. The sequence goes on from PVJD01006536.1 coordinate 62,825, forward strand.
GCTGTGCATGCCGGGGCCACATGCTTGTGCCCTGGCTGCAAGCATGTGGAGCTGAACTAACTACCTGCCTCCTCTTAGATGCCTTAGTGGGTGGGTGGGAAGCAAGTCCCCATCAACTTTCACACAATGGGGTCTCTCCTAAGTCATGAAGGAAGTTTAGGTACTGGGTAGAAAATAATAACAAATACCTTAGAGTGTAATTTAAAAAAAAAACTGGAAAAAAGTAAAGGGATAAAATCAGGCTGTTTTATGTGTGTGCCATGTATATGGTGGGCTACGCCTGCATAAGGACTGTAGAAGTTAGATTGCAATTAATACCTTATTAGACATGTGCATCATCCAGGATTTTCTAGAAATGCAGCTCCATCCAACACAAAGTGATTTAAAGACTTTGGGGAGGCAAAATATCCCTCTTTCTTAACCCACAAGAAGGAAAGGGGTGGAAATAGCTGTTCTTTCTGAACACTAGTTTCTCTTTAATGTAATGTTCCCCCCTCCCTAGTCTTGCTCTTATACTTTTTTTTTAAAAAGTATAATATATACTAAAAATATATGCTAAAGTGGATACTTGAAGAAATAAAATTTGTGTACCATTTAAACTTAAAAAAAAGCAAATAAAGATGGAAGAGACATCTTCGTAAAACACCTGACTCAGTTTTGGCCTTAGAGCTGGTCCTGCTAAATACTCCTCTTTAAGAGCAACATATGGAGATGTCCTGTACCAACTGCTGGTGGTTATTAGACCTTAGAATGTGGGATGTACAGCACCTCTTATTCGCAGCTTATCTTAGTCCTAATTCCCAGGTAACAGGAAAAATTTTGTTATTGCCTACTAACTTTCGGTTGGTGCTCCCGATGAGAACAAAGTAAAGGAATCATATAAATGGCACTCAAAGACAGAATAGAAGAATGTCTTAAAGAAATCTGCAGGTGAAAGGACACAGTATGTGCTAGGAAAAAAATGGTAGCATTCAGTAATATCAAACTATAGCCTAGAGAAGTTACTGGATTTCAAGGACCTAAAAACAATTCTTAGGGCAAAAGAAAAAAAGTAGCACATTTAGACTACATCAGACACAGTGACTCTCAGTGATAGAGTATCATGAAACAACATCAGGTATCTAAGAGGAAAATGTGTGACTCAGTAATTTTTTAAAAAATTCTATGTACAATAAAGGTCAAAGGCATATATTGTCATGTATGCAAAAAGAATATAGCACAAATTAGCCCTTGTAAAGCAATTACTTGATATAAAGCAGGCATTAAATAAGTGAGTCATAATAAGTATCTCAGAAATAGGGAAACTGAATTAGAAGGCTTTCAATGAAAAAAAAGAAAGAAGATAGCTTTCAATGAATATTAACATGCTTATATTAGAATAAGATCAACAATTATGAGAATTGTGGTTATTGGCCAACATCTAAGTTTTATAAATATAAAGTGTAAAAATAATAATCTAAAAAGCAAAAAAATAGGATAGGAAGAAAAAAGTGTGAGGCAGGAGGAAATGTGAGTGTGCTTTTTTAGAAGAGAATAAGAAAATATATGCTAATGTGGATACTTGAAGAAATAAAGTTTGTGTACCATTTAAACTAAAAAAAAAGCAAATAAAGATGGAAGAGACACCTTTGTAAAAAAAAGCACTAAAATCAGAAATATAAATAAAATATCAGGAATAAGAACAAAGCATGTTTAACAAAATGAAGGTAAATGAGATAAATTACATGTAATGAGAGATTCTCAGAACAAATTCCTAAGAACAGGAATTTTTGCCTGTTTAGTTCACTGGTGCATCTTTAATGTTTAGAACAGGCACAAAGTCAAACTGGTTTGAATATGAAGGGACAGTTTGGCTCGTGAGTTAAAAAACAAAATTCAAATGAGTAAATTTCCAGGATCTTATTGGCTTTATTTCAATGATTCATGAGTCAGGCAACATACTGTTTAGCAGATAGAAAGGGGCTCCAAGGAGCTATACAAAAGGAAAGAGTTTTATAGGAAAAAGGGATCAGGAACAAGGAAGTTATACTGGGTAAAAAGTGGACCGGTTATTCCAAGGTCGCTGTCCTTTAGGACTGCATGGGTCGATAGGGCAGGTCCTACCTACCGAGTGCTGATCAGATGATTCCTGACTGACTGGTTTCGGATTCCATCTCTGGGAGAGTCTAAAGTATAATTAAGTTAAATCTTGGTTTGGTGATGTGTGATTTAGCATAAATGACTCCATTTTGGGATGTTGTCCAGTTTTTAATACATAACCAAAAAAAAAAAAAATCAATGAAATAATGAGTGCTATGAGGTCTAGGGTCTTCTTTTTCTGTGAAAGTCCTTGTTGTACTCTCTACTTTGTGTTCTCAGGCTTGTTCTCAGGCTTGCTTTCCTCTTGGTCATAAGAAATTATGGAAATGTGAATCTTATTCACAGTCATCACTCTCCTTACCCCACAGCCCAAATCCCCAAACCAATCATTGTGGAAAGGCAGATAGGATTACCTCCTGGTCAATGTATATCAGTTCTCAAAGAACGAATCATGGATCACCAGAGATCCCCAAGACTCTTTCAAGAGGTCTGTAAGGTTAAAACTATTTTGGTAATAACATTGGTTTGGCAAAAAAGTCTGCTACTTTTTTTCCTATAAAATAGAGACACATTTTTTCATTTTCACCAATAGCTTTACTGATTTGCATATTTTGAGGATATCAGCTATATTCTGTTACTAGTTTCTAGTGGGTAGAGGCCAGAGGTGCTGCTAAACATCTTCCAATGCATAAGACAGCCCCGCAGCAAAGAATTATTTGGCCAAAATGTCAATAGTATCAAGAAACTTTGCAAACCACAATTGACACGTTCAATCAGTCAGAGCACCTTCTCCATACACTGCAAAAATCTTTTTTTTTTGCCTTTTAGTTGCATTTTTACCTTTCTTGAAATAATAAAGCATAATACACTGAAAGTGTTGCATATTTTGTTCCATTTCAATATTAAAATGGCTGCACAAAAATTCACTAATTTTGTTTTTTTTAAATTGCACGCTGATATGACAACTGTCACAATACAACCCAACAACATTGTTTTGAATGAAGTTAAAGAGAACTGAGGACTACTACAGCCATACTACAGAAAACAAATAACAGACTTTTTGGCCAACCCAACACTAACAGGTGATTTGCCCTTTTCGCCATGACATTTGCCACAATACAAAAGCTGATGGGTAAAACTGCTGTTGCCTCAGTGTGATTCAAGGTGAGGGCAGCAAACTGCGCCTGTCACCATTGCATTCTGCACTGCCAGTCACTCACAGCCATCACTCGTAGCTGAAAAGATGCCCATTTAATTTATGAATGTCATTGATAAAGTAGTAAAAACTATTTTGTTAAATCTTGATCCTCGAATACAAGTTTTTAAAAAATGTTTTGTGTGATGAAATGAGAAATAAGCATGAAGCACTTCATGAATATCTTGAAGTGCAATATGTATCTCTGGTTTTGTCTGGGAGAGCACTTTGAGATTGTCTGAGTTGCAACTGAATTAGCTCCTTTTTTTTAATTGCAAAGATCACTGACAAGCTATTGTTATTTAGACTTGGGTATTTGATAGATTTTTTTTTTTAAACAAATGAAGTGAATCTGTCACTTCAAGGCAATGACTGATAGTTTTGTTTTGTTTTTTTCCCTCAAGATAAAATTCAGACTTTGGGCAAAAATTTGAATTTTAGAAAACTTAAGTACACCATCTTGGGTTACCTCAACAACTTCCCAATATGAAAAGACTTTTCTGGTTATATTGATGATGATATTACCAAATGTGATTTTTCTGACATTGTATAATAAAATGTGTTGGTATTTAGAAGATTCACATAAATTAGTGAACTAGTATTTTCCAAATGAGCATTGTATGATGTTACAAAATCATGCTTAGTAAAAGATCCATTCAAAGCACAAAATAGAGCAATAAATTGTAATGCAAAATCATGTTTAAAGAGTAGTAACATTTAAACAATTAACTTTGAAGATAATTACCAGTTGATGATGTAGTATAATATCAGAAAAGAATATCTACAATTCTCTGAAAAAACCATTGAAATATTTTTTGCTTTTCCAGCTACATCTGTGTATGGCTGGATTTTCCTCACAAAATTCAATCAGACAACATATAACAAATTGAATGCAAAAACAGATATTAGATTCTATCTTCTATTAAGCCATGTGTTAAAGAGATTTGCAAAAATAAAAAACAATGTCTCTCTTCTTACTACATTTGTTTAAGTTTGGTAAATATAGTTATTTTTCATGAAAAGATGGTAGTTGTGGTAATATATAATTAGTTTATCGTACTGCTATTTTTAAATGATTTAATAAATATTTTCTAATATAGTAAACATTGATAGATATAACCCACATAAACAAAAGGTTTTTGGAGTCCTTGATAGTTTGTTTTTAAGAGTTTATAGAGGACCCAAGGCCATGAATTTGGAGAACCATTGATTTAGATTAATCAGGTATCATCCATGGAGATGGATGGTGACTTAATTTACCCTAAATTATATAGCTTTCTACATAACTGAGGAGGAATTGGTTGATGTTAGGGAGGCAACTGCAATTTTCTTTTTCTTTTTTCTTTTTTTTTAAAACAGTTTGGCAGTTAATTTTTTTAAAGGGTTTCCTTTATTTATTTTTAGAGAGGGGAGGGCAGGAGAAAGAGAGGGAGAGAAACATCAATTTCTGTTTGCCTCTCTTACTCCCCTCACCGGGGACCTGGCCCGTGACCCAGGCATGTGCCCTGACTGGGAATCAAACCAGCAACCTTTGGTTCGCAGGCTGGCACTCAATCCACTGAGCCACACCAGCCATGGCTGCAATTTCCAGTTTAATGATGAGGGGTAAAATTCACAATAAATATATAGCTATCACAAAACTTTGTGTTACAAATAACACACTATATAGCAATAATGTTTGGAAATTCATTATTAGCAAAAGGTTTTTAAAACACACTTTTCAGCCTATGACAGATCAAGTAGATAAAAAAACAATTCTATAAATTTAGACTGATATGATTAATATGATATTCTAAGAGTTATATGCTAACTCTATACCATAAGATACCTTTTGAAAAAATTGACCATTATATTAAGCCTAAAGAAATCATTAATATATTAAAATTAGAAACATTGAAGACCTCATTCATTGCACAAATCCAGTAACACCATACAGTAAAAAGTCACACTGAACACTAGCAGAATATGTTTCCCTCTGTCTGTCTCAATTTCAGATATATATTTGAGATGTATAGAACTAATTTACTTACTACATATGAGATGTAAAAAGATGTAAAAACCAGCAATAAAATAAAACTTTATAGAAAATACAAAAGTGTATGTCTTGACAGGTGACAGAAAAATAAATACAGATAGCCAAAAAATAAATGGTTGATCACTGATACAGAAATCCAAATCAATTAAATTAGATGCTACATTTTTCACCTATTGGAATGCCAAAGATTCAAAACTTGGGTGAGGAGAAATAAGTTATATTAAATACATTCTTAGTGGGAGTTAAAATTTGTTTAACTATTTCGAAGGTGTATTTATTAGTATTGTCAAAAATAAAAATGAAAATAATAGAATATTAAGGCATTTTCTTGTCTTGGTTAATGTCCCCAAACTAGTAACTACAGATGGTAATTTTCCTATTATTTCAAAGATAGATTCTAGGTCATCTAGAACCCAAAAAGTGTTGACCCTCCTGTAATCTTTAATCTGCCACTCAATAGGCGAGAGTTATCAGGAAAAGGGACTGAGATAGATTCTCTTCCTTTTCCTTAATCTCAAGCCAAGTAAAGAAAGCTTCAAGAGAAGCTTCAAACCGGAGGGGGGAGATATTAAAACAATAGTCCTTGTTTCCCTTCCTCACTGGAGAATCTTGAGACCGTTAGGTCTGAGATGGAAGAAGGGGAGATTTAAACCAGATGTGAGAATGGAGTTTTATTTTTAGACTACCCTGGATTTTTTATTATCTGAAAATATACAATCTGTTTGAAGGGCAGGGAGGAAAGACTAGAAGTTGTTGTTTTGCTCATACTTCACTGAGTTCAGCTCATTTTATTACCCATTATATGCCCTTTGACTCAGCAACCCTACTTCTAGGAATTTATCTTACAAATATATACACAGATGTGCCAAGTGCATGTACAATGATGTTCACTGACATATTTGTTGTAGTAGGAAACTGAAAACAACTGGTATGTTTCAAAATGTAATAGTTGATGGTCAAATAAGTTACTTTATATTTATAGCCTGACATATTTTGCAGCTATTAAGACAAATGGGGCATAGTCACATATGTGGGTATAGAAAAACAGAATATTTTAAGCGAAATACTCAAGTTTCAGAACAGACTGATCACATTTCCATTAGAAAAAGAAGTGAGTATTCATGACTGTCTTCATGGTAGAGATGAAGGTCATATATTTTTTGAATAAAGACAACTAATTACTTTCATTAATTTTTTTAAAACTAAAAGCACAATACATACCTGCTATAAAATATTTTGTCAGCACGGAGGGTAAAAAGTTAAAAAAAAAATCTTCATTACCACGCTTACTCCTTTTCTCATTCATCAGAGAAGGTTTTAACATTTTCTTTTCTATCTCCATGAATAAAATTATACAGTCCCTGTACATGGATTTATTCTTAAAAAATCATGTATTACTTTAATTTTTATATTTTAATTTTAGAGCTTTTGAACTACTTTGTAACTTTTATAATTTAAACCTTCAGAAGTGTAAGAAAAAGAATTAAATGTATTCTTTTTAGGAAACCACATGATTCCACAATTATCATAAAAGTTTGAAGGTTATCTAATTGAGGAAAGCACCTTTATAATTTTATGTGCTGTTGTCCCCTTTTGACCCACATTTGTGTTTTTACAGTGTATTTCTGAATGCTGACCAATTTCCTTCACTCTTACCAGAGATGAAGTCATCTGAAACAGGAACATGTATGGTGGACCAGTCTGTGTTTGGTGCACTCTATGTCCTGGTGTCATAGGAAAGATTTGCTTATTAAAAGTCCAATGGACTTCCTGTCCCCAAATTTGTAGCTGTGTAACATTTGAAACAGACTTTCTCATACTGATTCGTTCCTACATATGTTATTTTGTTTCTTATATAATAAAATTCAGTGGGATATATATTTATTACTTATAGTTCTTTTAAACTAATAAATATACACTAGTAGCCTTTGCACTTCCCATCCTTTAAGGCTTTTTTCAGAAGTATAAAATCATATTGTCCAACCTATTAAGGAACACTAATCCCATTAAATGTACCAGGAGAGAAAAGTTCTATGGGTAAAAAAATTTTGGACATGTTGCATACCGCATCTCTGCTTTGGATAGCCTCTGAATATTAACATGTTAAAGGGTTAGTTAGCACTTTAAAAACCTGAACATCAGACTCTCCTCACTTTTCAAATTCCTATTAACATCTGGAAAGGCTCCTATTCACTAGAGTTCACACAGCAGAAGACTGCAAGCAGGAAAGGAAATGGAATTCTTTCATGGAGCGTTTCGTGGGGCACTTAGGCTGCGGAGGCAGTATTCCATAGCAGAAATTCCATAGCATGCTCTGGGTTTGGAGCTCAACACTCTCTTTCCGCTTTTTAATAATTGTACATCTGGATAAAATTTTAATAGGTCATAGTCCTTAGTTAGAAAATTATAAAAAGTGAAAACTACCTTCTTAGGTTGAAAGAAAAATTAAATGAGTTGAAGCAACTAAAGTAGATGCTCAGTAGGTATGAGCTTTCTTTCTTTTATCTTTTAGAGAAACTTTTAATTTATCATGCTTTCTTTTCTTATAATTCTAATTCATTAATTTTTTTTAAAAGAGTGTTTTCAAACACTATGTAATGTACTATAAAAATGTTACAATGGATAATTAATGGAATGCAGGTCACATATGCTAACATACATGCATAGTCTTCTCATCCCAAAGCTCCTAGAAGGTAGAAATTATTTTTCAAGCTTGCATTTTTTATGAGATCTAGGTAATGGTGCACTGATTAATTGAGTGAATCAGATATGATTTGAACTCCATCTAAATCATTGTGTTATCATCTGAATCGTGCCATCCCACTGTTCTTGAGACTTTGTCTGAGGGGTTTTCCTGGCTGTTTTAAAACAGTATTTGAAGTCCTACCTGGAGAAAATCTAGTGCGGAGTTACAACCAGGAGCTCTGGGAATTTTTATATGTTGCTGCAGGTATGTACCATTGTAATCAGATGAGATTTCTCATAATTTAATAAATGCATTTCAGTACAAGGGCATAAGGGTTGAGAAAAGACAGTGAAGTTTTAGCTTAAGAGGTTTAGGATGAAATGGGGCACCAAATTTCTAAGAATAAATAAGATTATGTTCTATTCGATAGCTTTTTGATTTAATTAGTTTTAGGAAGCACTTCACTTTCCTCCAAATTTTGTGTTTTCTTGAGAGAAGGCAGGACATATACAGTAGAATTTTGAAGACAGTTGGGGGAAGAACCATACAATTTGCTGCTATGTTACTTTAAAAGAGAAAAGCCCACAGGGAATGCCTGAACTTTTTATTTCCCCCTGGTAATGGGCCCATAGATTTGACACTCACAACTGTTTACTTTTCCACATTTCTAATATCTAATCCATGTTCAAGTTCTGTTGGTTTCTGCCTCCCAGTGCATCATACATTTACACTTTTATTTTTGCTTCCATCCACAACTACAAGTTAAACTTCATCAGCCGTAACCTGCTTTCTGACACGAGCCTTTCTCCCAAAATCCATCGTCTATGCTGCATCCTGAGTCATATTCCTTAAGCACTGTTACATCATGTACTTTTTTGCTTACAGAAATGCCAAATAAAGTTCAAATTTTTATGTCTTACTTGCTGCCAACGTATTCTTGCTTTAAAGTGTCTTTGCAATGCACAGCCTGTATTCTCGTCATACAGAATTCCTTACTGTTCTTTAACACAGCCTATAATTCTTTTTGCTTCCATTTTTGTTGTTGTTCTATTTGGAATGCCCTATCTTTGTTACGGAAAAATGAAACGACCAGACACTGAGGGGTTAGGAGCACGATCTTTATTTACGTGCACGGGCCCAGAGGAGACAAACTCCAAATTCTGAACCCAGAACAATAGCCCCGCATTCCCTTTATGCTGGGCTAAGTGGGGGAGGGTCTTGGGAGCCGTGGTATAGATTTGGCTCGAAAAGGGCTTACAGAGGTGAAAGAAGCATTTACATTATAAGTCAGGGCAATTAGCATTTCATCTTTGGTATCAGCCTTGATTTCCTCTACATCTTCACTATTTATTGAAGTCATTTTTATCTTTACAGAACCAGCATCTACATCAACTATTTTAAAAACCATCAGTGACTTTCTGAGCAGATGTGTATTGCTCTTGTCTTAGTATATTTGTTTTTGACAAATATTATTTGTTTTCATAATCTTATTCTCTTAAATGAGCAGCAGAAACTTGTCTTATTCATTTTTGTTTATTCCATAACATCTAAAAAAGTAGACTTCTATTTACTTTTATTATTGTTATAAGAATGTCAAGAGCCACTCTGAATTATTGTTAGCTCTTCCCTTTAGCTCAATTTTGAAAAGCATTAGTCATGAGAACTGCTGTGAACAGGGCCCCCATGATTGATCAAGATTGGTTTCTTTTGTCAGAGTTAGCAAATTTTCTTTCAGTTCTCAATTCATTATTGATAAAGTCATGTCATATTAGTAAACTGTCAAATTGGGAATGGTTATCAAGTTTCTTTCTTTGAGTTGTAACTTTTTAGGGCATTTAAAATTTTTGGAAGTGACTAATTTTAAATACTTCTTAAATTAATGGCACCCATTAAGCTGGTTTTTCATCAATGTCCTTGTAATGCCGGTGTATTGTTTCATGTTACCTTGGTCAGCATCAGTATTTCATGTGAAATCAGCAAGACATTAATTTTTCTAATCTATTCATGTAATTTACTCTTCTTCATTAATTTATTTATCAGTTACCCCATGAATCCATTTGAAATTCAGTTTGGAGTTTATCTCATCTTTTTAATGAATTATAGCTTTCTATAGAAACTGAAAAAATTTTGCTACCATTCTCTTCTTAATTTCCAGGTAATTTCTATTGTTTTAATCATTCATTTGTATTACTCTTATTGCACACTCTTTTAATTCTAATTTAAATTTTATCCAATTTATTTAATACATAAATCTAAAAATGGCAAGAGAAAGCATGTTTCATTTCTATCCACAGAATACTCCATGTAGTGAAGTATTGTGAAGCTGTAACAAGGAGTGAACTATATATCTGTATCTGCATGGAATGAACCTGATAGGACACAGTAAGTTAAAAAAGTAATGATTAGAACAAAGTTTAGCAAAATGTCTTTTACCTAAAATGTAGAAAATATGAACACGTATGTATATGTTATGTATGTGTGCATGTGTCTATTGCTTATAGTTTAAACAACTAGATATACCAAAAAAATGAATAAAAAATTTACTTTTGTGGGGAGGTTGGAGGGATCTGGCAAAAAGAAGGCAGGGCTTGGTCCTGGTGTAAATGTGTATGAAGGGTGTCTCCTCTGTTCATTTTAATATTTCCTTGTTAAATAAATAAGAGAAATTTAAATTAAATATTGAAGAAACATGAAAGCTAACCAGAGAAACAGGTTAGATTATGATATAGGGGTACAGCCAGAAAACCCCCAAAAGTGGAAAAGTCACATGATCTGGTGTCCTCAACCTATAAATTATAGAGACTAAAAGAAAATTAAGAAACCTATCAGCTAAATGCATTGTGTGGAACTTATTTGAACAAAGTACCCATAAAAATAAATAGATAAACAAACACCAACAATAACAAGAGAAACGCAAAACATTGTATGGGGCATATCTGGATATTTGCTAACATTAAGGTATTTTAAAATATTGGCCATTTTTATAGGGGATAATGTTATTCTCATTATATTGTTAGAGACCTTATACTTTAGAGATTCAAATGGAAGTAATTACAGAAGAGATTACATGGTAATGTGGGATTTGTTTTAAAATAATAAAATTGCAGGTATGAGAGTGATATATGAAAAATCTATGATGTTTAAAAATATATAAGCAAAGGAAAAAATTGGGTTGTGACTGAATTCCAAGGAACTGAAGCTGGGTCGATCTGTAAGATACTAGATCCAAAGTGGGTATCAGTAATATGATTTGTATCATTTTCAGAGAATTGAAAAGAGAAAGAGGGATGATGAGGGCTGCAAAGCAGAAAATAGCCTTTTAAAATTTTCTTCTCCACCTGACAGTCTCCCCCTTTTACCTCCCATATCTTTGCACAGCTCGACCTTCAGATTCTACTCTCACTCCCTTTGCCCATGCTTTCTCTTTTTCCTTTTTTATCACTTCTCTGTAACTTCCTTTTTTATTATTTATTTTTAGAGAGAGGGGAAGGGAGGGAGAAAGAGGGAGAGAAACATTGATTGGTTGCCTCTTGCACGCCCCCAGCTGGGGACCCGGCCAGCAGCCTAGGAATGTGCCCTGACTGGGAATGAAACTGGCAAACTTTTGGTTTGTGGGATGGTGCTTAACCCACTGAGCCACACCAGTCGGGGCAACTCCCTTATTTCATTCTTGAATTATCTTCCATTTGGTAGGCATATCATGTGTTAAAGGCATATTCAATTTATTTTGGAAAGATTTGTATTTTCTCTTTTTTATTGTAGTGGTGGATTAATTACTTCATATATAGGTGATCATATACCCAGTTTTGGCTGGAACAGTCATGATGTATGACTTTTGTCCCAGAGAAATTATTAATAACACTACTTTCCCTCTTAAGAGTGTCCTGTAGGGTATGATAAATTATATTTATATTTTTCTAAATTTTGCAAAACTTAGCTGTCATTAATGGTCTTTAGAAAACAGTTACTTTATGCTATCAGGTATCTGAACCTGTTCCAAAGTTTGTTTTTTTCCTGTGCTATACTAAGGTAAACTGGCTCATGTGGTTCAGTGGTTGTCAACAGAAATGAAGTTTCTACTCTTCTCTTAAAATATTTTGCCAAGTACATGTGTGTTCATGAAAACACCTTCTCTTTGAGAGATAGAACATTAATGTACTGGCAGTCACACATGCCTTTCAATAGATTCCTTTGGTAGAATTAAAATAGAAGCAGAGAGCAGGATCCCAGGGACAGAGGAGAAGCATAATTTGATAGGGGAGGGAGGTGTCAAGCACAGATATTTGCACGGAGGGAGAGCCTGACGTAGGGGCTGGAAGGGGACCTAAAAGCTGAGATGCAGCAGTGAGAACTGGTGGAGTCAGACATGAAAATTGAGATGGGGGGGGGGGGGTCCCAGAGTCTGCTTGAAGTGGAAGATACCATTATCTCTATTGTAAATAACAACCACCACCACAAAACAACACTCAATACTATAAGCGAAACATTGATGGGTAAGAAATATCTTATTTTTCCTGTAGGGAATAACCCTTGATTACAACTTAAAAACCGAATTTAATTAATTTATTGTTTCCCTCAAATCAGTTCCTTACCTTCCACAGTTACCTATTTCAGAGGGTGCTTAGATGTCAGAATATATGCGTATGTGGACGGGGAAGCTAAAGCTGGTTCACAGTATCATCATCTGGCCACTGGGGTATCCTTATGTTCTTACTTATTGTTTGGTACTGAAGCTTCTTCAGTGCCTGCTTTCTTATCTACATTCAAATTCTTTCTCCAGCATTTGGCCACAGAAAGTCATGTCACTGCCCCCGGCCCTGGGGGTGGTGAGGAAAGCTCAATGAGCCTATCTCAGGCTGGTGGCCTAGGTACTCCAGGCGGCCGTTCTCACCTGCCTGTGTCTGTGTCTGTGTCAGATGCCACGCCAGGAAGATCTTCAAAACGTGCTGCTTTTTCCAGCACAACTTGAAGAGTGAAATACTGTAGAGGGAATCAAGGCTGATACCAGAGATGAAATGCTAATTGCCCTGGCTTATAATGTAAATGCTTCTCTCCCACCCCTGTAAGCCCTTTTTTCAGACCAATTGCCCTGACTTATGATGTAAATACTTCTCTTTCACCTCTGTAAACCCTTTTCCTGCCAAATCTATACTACTCCTCCCAATACCCTCCCCCACTTAGCCCAGCATAAAGGGAACGCGGGGCTATTGTTCTGGGCTCAGAATTTGGAGTTTGTCTCCTCTGGGCCCGTGCACATAAGTAAAGATCGTGCTCCTAACCCCTCAGTGTCTGGTCGTTTCATTTTTCCGTAACAATACTACTGACCTTTGTTCCTGAATCCCCAAATTTACCTGGGGGTTTGTGCCAATCTCAGGCATGTCGGATTCTTGTTCTTATTTTGCTTTGCTCTATGTCGTCAGTCTCTTACTATCCATTGTGTTTTCCTTTCGGTTATGGGTCACACTTTTCAGCTACTTTACATATGTAGTAATTCTCAGTAGATGCTTGACGATGTAAGCATTTTGTGGCTGAGGGTCTAGAATCAGGGGTGCCCAAACTTTTGGTACTTCTGGGCCACACTGGAAGAAGAAGGGTTGTCTTGGGCCACACAAATACACAAACATGAACAACAACAACTGAAAATCTCATAATGTTTTAAGTAAATTAGCAATTTTGCATTGGGCCGCATTCTTAGCCATCTTGGGCTGCATGTGGCCCACAGGCCATGGATTGGACACATTTGATAGATTTTGTGTTCTTTTTTAAAAAAAAGTTGTGACTTTTGTTTTAGCAGTCACTTAAACAACTTGAAGATCAGCTTGATTATTCTGATGCTTACTTTTAAGTTTCAACAGTGCATGTCTGGAATAGCTTTTACTCTAGGTTAGTTTAGCTCTGGTATTAATGGGCAAGTCTCCGAGGCCTCTACTCTTGTTCATCAAGGTCTCTCTACTGCAGTCCGTTATATTTTAAACATCTCCCAACCCTACCTAATGTTTTGGAATTGTTCAGCTTATAGCTCCTTAGCTGTTTCTCACCTAGTCTTAATGGAATTTTTACAGTTGGCATGTTCCCCTTAGCGCTTAGGTTCAAGTGGGCTCTCGTTATAGATTTTTGGAGTTATTTTTATCTTTCCTTTCTGAATTCTGCCTCACACATTTCAGCCGCTTAGCTGTCCTGAACTCTGATCTCTGTTTCCTTAATTTATCAATATTCTTGTGCTCCCCTTGGCTTTTCCTCTTTGTACTGTAGTTCTTAATGTGTACGCAGTCGGAGAGCGGGGTGATCACGAGGCCCACCTTGTTTGCCTCCCTTTCCCGAGAGGAGCTATAATGCTCCTTTGGCTACTGTCTGAAGACTGAAAATAGTTACTTCATATATTTGGTCAGTTTTCTAGTTACCGCTGGAGGACAAGTCTGCCACCAGTTACTCCATCAAGGCCAGTAGTGGACGTCTATGATTATCCCTTTTAAGTTATACTTTTAACTATAAATCCCTCTGACAGATAGGTAATACATTCCAGTGGGACCTCCCTGCTGGAAACTACTGAAAACTACCACCACTCTTTTATTACCACTCTACATATGGTAATAAAAACTTGAATACTTGCTGTTTTCCGAATCTACTTTTCTTTGCCACTCCTCTATCTTTGAATATGTTTTTCACTCTACTACTGTGGATACTCTGAAGATAACACAATTTTTATTTTCAAACATCTGGTGAACGGGACCTTTCAATTCAAAGTCAAACAGAAGAAAATGGAGAGAAGAGTGGAGCTGAAGGTGTTTTAAATGGGTCTGAAAAACAAGAGTAGAATAATGTGGTTTGATCCTTGGTAGCCAAAACCGCTCACTTATTACGTGTCCCAATTATGTGTCCAGAGGTCTGTCTGGAAAAAGTCCAACCATTGTTAATATTATGAGAATGGTTTGTGTGACAATGATGTAATTTGGCAGCCAAGGAGACAATGACAACTTCACTGGGCTAGTCAGTGGGGGCAGCAGATATTGTTGAGTGAGCATGTGTACAATGTGGCCATTGCATTGAAAATGACTGAGTAGAGCAATGAATCTGCATCGAGTTTGGTGTTAAGCTTAGACATTCTTCCATGGAAACTATTCTGATAATTCAAAAGGCCACAGCTATGGGCAACTGGTGATTGGCAGTTTCATCAGACAATGTGATGCTTATGCATCATGTCTCATTCAGAGTTTTTTGGCAAAACATCAAATCACCCAGGTAACTCTGCACCCCTACAGCCCAGATTTGGTGCCCTGCAACGTCTGGCTTTTCCCAAAACTCCAATCACCTTTGAAAAGAAAGAGATTTCAGACCATCGATGAGATTCAGGAAAATATGACAAGGCAGCTGATGGTGATTGGGAGACCTATGTGAGGTCCCAAGGTGTCTGCTTTGAAGGGGACTGAGGCATCATTGTCCTATGTACAATGTTTCTTGTATCTTGTATCTTCTTCAATAAATGTCTCTATTTTTCATAGTACATGGCTGAATACTTTCTGGATAGACCTCTATGCCACACCATTTCAAGGTGATTAAAAGTGATCTATTAAAAACAAGCCTTCTTAGCCCTGGCTGGCATGGCTCAATGAATTGAACACTGGACTGTGAAGCAAAGGGTCGCCGGTTGATTCCCAGTCAGGGCATATGGCCTGACTGGGTTGCGGGCCAGATCCCCAGTAGGGGGCGTGTGAGAGGCAACCACACATTGATGTTTTTCTCCCTCCCTTTCTCCCTCCCTTTCCCTCTCTCTAAACACACACACACACACACACACACACACACACACACACACAAAACAAGCCTTCTTAATGAATGTATTTTATTTTTTTAAAAGGTATAAATCAGGGATTGGCCAATTAAGGTCTATGGCCAAATCTCTCCAGCTGTCTGCTTTTATACAGATGGAAAGTTAAGAATAGGTTTTCCTTTTTATAATGGTTACATACTAAGTGGTTATATAAGTACCTATATACCATTGTCAGATTTGTCTTTTGGCTTGTAAAGTCTAAAATATTTACTTTCTGACTCTTCAAGAAAATTTTTTACCTATCCTGTTCTTAAACATTTTCTCCATACTTTCCTTTATATAATCCACTTAGCAAGTATTTATTCAATGCCTTACATTATAGAAGGTACTTGACTAAAATAAAAATTTGAATTAAGCAGGGAAGCTTCTTTACAGGAGTTCATAATTTATCAGCAAAAACAGAGTTGAGTGAAAAAGGAAGCATGGGAGAAAGGTAACAGGTTAAGAACCATCCTATTTCAGAAAAGAATAGCTAACATGGAACTGGGGAAATTAGAGGAATCTCATTGGAGGAACTGGGATGGGAGCTGGGCTAAGAAAGATGGGTAGCATTTGAACGAATATACAATGGCACCTCTTTTCTCTCCTCCAGTTGATTTTTAGTCTGAGTTTTCTTGTTGAAGTTATAAGAGATTAAGTAACAGGTTTTGGGAAGCTGTTTTCCTAGCCGACTTTTCAGATTTGGCCTTCCAGTATGTTTAGGAAAGAGTCAGTATTCTCTACCCTCATCCCATATGAGAAGAGTTTTGGCCAAATAACTCCATATATCACTCTCTGTGGATGTCTGTGTTCAGCAGGGAGGGAAAAGTCTGCCAGGATTCCCTTCTAAACCGCACTTTCTCCCCATGGAGTCCTACGGCCAGCAGCAAGTCTCTTTTTGTAGCTTTGCCAGGCTGAATCTCTGCTAATTGTAGGGAGGGACAAAAATCAGATTCAATATTTGTAATGTTTAGAAATTGCTTTCTCTCATGTGAATAAGCCTTTTAATGATAAGACCAAAGAAATCAATCTGAGCCAAAAGAGAATCTTTATATCTCTGTTTACTAGAGACCTGAATATATAATAAGGAAATGAAATAAATGTTGTCGTTTATCCTAAATGAAATGAACATAATCTGAAAAGAATTTTCTTATGGATCAAAGTTTTAAAAGTGGAGCTGGAGTATAAAAAGACTATACAACAGACTGAAATTCATAATATTAAACTTTTCTATGAATATATTCTTTTGATATGATTTGGAACGATGGCATGGATCCTGATCATTGAGTTAAAGATAAAAAAAGTAGTTTTGGGGAGAATCAGTTTTAGAAAAAAAGCTATTAGATAATACTACCTATTCTTTGAGGTAAAAGTATTTTTTTGTTATTAAAGACTAGTCATCCTTGAATTTGTACGCTGATTAGCACAAAGTCCCTGAAATCAAGCTCCATTCATAGACATACCTAACACTACTTATTAATCACAATAACATAATGATTTTTGTGATGAATTTAATACATTTCCATTTGGCAGTCAGAATAATGTGTTTTTCATATCACAGGTATACTGATTTCATAACACCTTTTCATTTCTTCCATGGTCTTTGCAGTTAAGCTTGGATAACTTTATGTTGTTTTCACTTAAACTTTATTTCAATTTTGTATAAGGGTCATACTGGCTTATCCAACATAAGAGTAGTGAGAACTGAGTTGAAAGTTGTTTTAAAGAATGATAGAGTTACTAGACTTGAAACAGATGAAATAGAATATTTTGGTGAAAGTTCTTGCACTGATTTGGCAACAGTAAAAATTCCTTACATTTGTGTAGTACTTTAAAATATTCCCAGTGCTCTGCCGTAATCTTTCAGTCTATCCATAGTTGTAAGTGGCAGATTTAACTCAAAAGAGCTTAATCTTAAAAAAATAATGTATCATCTCATACTACTGTAAAGTCTAGAAGCGTCAGTCATCAGGAATAGCTTCTTGTGTATTTTCAACTATATGATTAGGGTTTTGTTTCTGTCTATACCTCAGCTTTGATTTCCTCAGCATTGGCTTCATTCTCAGAGAGTCTCTGCAAGGCGGTGAGGTGGCCCTGACAACTCTAGGCTTACATGGTCCTTACAGCTTAATCTACAAAAGGATGAAGTAGCATCTTTACCCACAGCTCCTACAATCTTCCCAGGGTGGACTCCGGTATGGGTCATATATCTTATATATGCTTAGGGAGTAAGATACTGATTGACCAAACCTGACTTAATGCACAAATCCAAGACTGGGTGCGTTACTATAATTTCAGAGTGGGGGCTCCAAGATCAATTAATTAAAAGTCAATTAGTGGAACTGAATTCATTTTTAAAGAGTTTATTTTAACCGGATTTCATTTTGCATTCATAACAACATTTTGAGGGATATGCATTTTATCTTTGCCTGTTTCCTTCTACTATAGCTAGAGATAGAGGTCCAGAGAGGTGGAGAATGAGGAACAGAGAGAAGAGACACATCTGGCTCTATTCTGCCATTGCTTTTTTGGTAGTGTCACTTCATTGAGGCTTTTATTTGGCAGATCTAACTTCTTAGTCCTAAGTGACTTCATTTCTTAGCATCGAGGGGCTCTGTATAAACGAAGCCTGATTTATCAATAGAAAAATCTTACTGACAGCTTTTTTGGAACTGAAGCTCCCAATCCTAGGACCACAAAACACTCACAGGGGACAAATTGGGACTTGGCCACCAATATAGTATGATTTGTTGTTTACCTGTCATATATCATATGACATGTAGGTTTTTGTCATATGCTTTAATCAGTTTATATGAAATATGAACAAAGTATTTTTATCAAGCATTTTCTAAAGGACCCGAAGACAGGGGTGAAAAAGGAATTGTAGTTATTGTCTGTGTTCCAAGTCATTAGCTTCGACTGCATGGCGTTGAAGAGTTTTGGACTTTGAGAACAAAGAGGAAGGTTTATTTTTCAGAGAGGTGGATTATGTTACAGGGTACTTTGCACTCACAGTAAAGAATCTGTTAGGGTACAAATCAAAGAGCAAGTAGTTAGGGGCCAAAACATCAGGACTTCAGTCCTATTATTGCCCTGTATAGCCTTTTGACTTTAGTCAAATAATAACTTTCTAACCTTTGATTTCCCCAGTGATATAGCAGATTAATAAGGATCCTTTTAATGTGGGTACCCATGGTAGCATTATGAGTCTTACAATGACAGAAAAAGATAAGATGAAATAATTGATTTACCATTCAGAAGAGATAAGTATATTTAAAAAAAATATTTCTGGTGTTCTTATCAACTACTTGGAATAGAAAGACCTGCTGTTTATACCCCTACAAGGGCATTTCAAATAAAATGCATTTTAGAAGGGTAGGTGAATATCTCTTTGTCATTGGTTATTTAGTAATGATAGTAGAACTTACAGGTGACTATTATTTCCAAAAGCTACTCGTTTATATTATAGAGAACTTATGGCTGTATTATATCAAATAACCATTAGTATCTCTTGCAGAAAGAGCAGAGCACTGCATAGTCACAGTTTGAAATATCAGTGGCCATCAGTTAAAACACCTAGGATGTCTCGAATTGTTGCTATATGGGAGCAAAACCCTGTTTTGATCAGGAAATTATGCCTTGGGGAACTGTTTTTTATTATAGACATTTCTTAAAGCCAAATTATACTTTATTGTGCAGTCTGGGTTAAAAAAATCCCAACTATCAATATGATTCTAATATGTGATGCTCTAGGGTTTATTTCTTTCTGAGTTTTCAAAATTATATTTCTCTACTTGGCATCCATTCTTTGTCCTCCAGGGCATCACAGTATGTCTGTGAATTTCACAGATCTTTGTGGAAATACAGTGATTAATGAGAACAATAATCAATTAAGAAGTCATTTATTATACGCCATTAAACCAGTAATCTATTGACACAAGATATGAACATAAAGTACAATTTAATGATTGAAATAGTACAGTGAATTAAATTTATCATGGAATGTTATTCATTGCAAGAGTTGACAAAGATGATTATTTTTGTGCAGCACAGGAGGAGTGTCTTTACATGAACTTCAGCTAAAGCAGAAATATAAATTTTAAAAAGTGAAATGCCAACAACTTAATAAAGGAAGCTACATTATAGAACCATTATTCTGCTTAGCAAAACTAAAAAACAGGAGAGAAAGAAAACCAATTACAGTGTATGTTGGTAGAAGACAGTAACATCATTTAATCAATTAGCCTTTGTATGACATACCTACTACGTGCACTGAAAAGATTTTTTTAAAAAGACTCCATTTTCTCTTTGATTACTGAACAGTGTTCTGCTTTGCTTTCGTATTACTATAACAAAGCACATTTGTGAGTTAAGTCAAGCTCAGTGCTATTAGCACAAACATTGCCCTTCCTCCTTTAAAAAAAAAAGTATCTCTTTAATGTCTTTGCTATGAATGGGAGTTTTTGTTTTGTAAATAGCTGAGGAGGAAGGTTTGGGTTGGGCTTGGTAAAGAGAGCCCAAAGTATGAGTGAAATAGTAATGCTGACTGGTGATTCCTAAAGCATGTGGTGCAGCTCCTGAGGGAGTGTTTAGCAGTTTGTGAGGGCATTTTGGAAATTTTTGAGACTTCTTATGTTCTCACAGTGATGGGGGAGGAGTAGTGCTTGTGGCTATCAAGGGTGCTAGATTATCTGCAATGCATGCAGCATTCCCACCGTGTGAAGACTTATCATGTGACTGCTATGAATATTGATTATTCAACCAGACATTCATGAATATTAAAAAAACCTGTTTATAACTATTTAAGTATAAATGCAAAAACTGTTACCATATAAGCACAACTGTTTTTGCATGGTGTTATATATACTGAATTTCCCAGAATGAAATTACTGAATAAATCAAGGGACGAGTACACTTCATTTTCATCACCTTACAAAGAATAATTCATAATTTTCGGAAATCACGTATTGAAGGAAATGCTAATGCGAAATACCAGTATCAGATTTTCTTTAGAGTAGTCTCATTCATTGTGATTGCATTACACACAGGTAACTGTCAGATTACTACACCAGATTTTAAAAAAAAATTTTATTCATTTATTTTTAGAGAGAGGGGAAGGAAGGGAGAAAGGGAGAGAAACATCAATGTGTGGTTGCCTCTCATGTGTCAGCTACTGGGGACCTGGCCCGCAACCCAGGCATGTGCCCTGACTGGGGATTGAACTGGCAACCCTTTGGTTAGCAGGCCAGCACTCAATCCACTGATCCACACCAGCAATGGCTACTTTACCAGATTTTTTAGTGTAGTTTTGTTCAAGCATTTTCATACTGAAATATATAACACTTTATTATAAACTGATTTCCATTTGTTTTTTCTGTTTAAATATAGTTAAAGTTTCACATATATTATACTTTGGATTTTAATATATAATTTGAAATTGTATAATCAGGTAGGTTATCTTATCTATGAATTTTATTTCATATATTAAAAAATGGCATTGAGAACCACAGATGGCAATGATATGTTATCTGTCCCTTTTTGGAAAAATCTAATTTGAACTCTTATGCATAGAAAAATAAAGGATAGAGTTTATAGGACTATTTCTATGAGTATACTATGAGATTCTCTGCTGACAAGAGTGACTCAAAAAAGGCTTTGAAAGACTGAGAAACAAGTACATTCGACTCAGTGTTGAAATCACAAAGTTTGGTACAGTAGTCAGGGAAGAGGGCATTGTTCTTGTCTCTGTGCTAATCCCAATATTGTCCAAATTTGGGATAACCTGGACAGAAGACACTATATGAAGTGGTCAGATTTTACAACATGGCCTCGAGGGGCACCAGTCTGGGTACATAAACAAAAGAGCAGGAGAGAAAAACCAGTGGTCACTGTGAGCAAATTAATTGGTTTGTAGGATTTTGGGGACTTCCAAATGTAATAATTGGACATAAGGGGTCAAGTTCCCATCAGTCATGCTGGGTGAGGCCATCATAATTTGGTCATTGAAACTAAATACAAGTATTCATTTTGAAGAAAATAAATTTAGATCCATCCACACACCACATATTACTAAAAAACATTTTACATGGATTAAACATTAAAAAGTTAAAAAACTATAAAAAATTAGCAGGAAAATCAGGAGACTATTTGTATTATATTAATGTGCGGAAGGTCTTCAACCCCATTGATAAAATATGTAATTTTAAAATAATAATTAAATATAAATTTTCACAAATCTGATAGGCAAAATTTAAAAATTGATAACATCCAATTTCGGTGATCAAGTGAGAAAAGTCACTTTTATTTTACTGTTAATGTACAGGTGTTTGGAAGTATAATTTGGCAGTATTTCTAAAAATTAGAAGTACACATAAACTATATTTAGAAATTTTACTTTAAGGAGTTGAATCCAGAAGCAGCAGCCCAAATGAATAAACACACACACACACACACACACACATATACATGTGTCCATCGTGGGAACCAATTAAACAAGTTATAGTACTAAGATAAAATAGATCACTGTGCAGCTATTAAAATGAAGATTTTACTTTCTTTGAATATATGAATCTATATTTTCACCTGGGAAGATATGCTAGATCTATTAAATGATGATGAAACATTTCAGAATAATGTGTTAATCATCTTTTCATGTTTGTTAAACAACAAAATACATATACATATGTATTGGAAGTCCTCACCAGACCAACTAGGCAAGAAAAATTAATAAAAGAAATCGAAATTTAAAAGGAAGAAGTAAAATAGTCCCTACGTGCTGATGACATGATATTGCATATAGAAAACCCTAAAGACTCCATCATAAAATCTTTGAACGCCATCATTAATTGCATAAAGTTGCAAGACACAGAAGCAATATATAAAATCTGTTGCATTTCTATACACTAATGAAAAACTATCAGAAAGAGAAATTAAAAAGACAATCCCATTTACAATTCCATCAAAAAGAATAAAATATCTAGGGGTAAGTTTAACCAAGGATATGAAAGACCCATATAGGTGCTGAAACCTATAAGACATTAGTAAAATAAATTGAAGAAGATACAAATAAAGAGATAGTCACAGCTCATGGATTGGAAGAATTTACATTATTAAAATGTGCATACTACCCCAAGCAATCTACAGGTTCAGTACAATTCCTATCAAAATTCCAGTGGCTTTATTCACAGACGTAGAAGAAGTAGTCCTAAAATTGCATGGAACCATAAAAGACCCTGAACAGCCAAAGCAATCTGGAGAAAGAAGAACAAACCTGGAGGCATCATGCTCCCTGATTTCAGACTGTGTTACAAAGCCATAGCAACGAAACAGCGTGACATTGGCATGAAAACAGACACAGATCAGTGGAAGGGAATACAGAGCACAGAAATAACCTCACACATATGTAGTCAGTTAATTTATGACAAAGGAGCCAAGAACATGCAATGTGGAAAGGACAGACTCTTTAATAAATGGTGTTGGAAAAATTGGACAGCCATATGCAAAAGAATAAAACTGGACTAGTATCTAACACCATACACAAAAATTAACTCAAAATGGATCGAAGGTTTGAACGTAAAATCTAAAACTCCTAGAAGAAAACATAGGCTGTAAACTCCTTGATGTAGGTCTTGGTAATGATCTTGTGATCTGGCAACAAAAGCATAAATAAACAAGTGGGACTACATCATACTAAAAAGCTTCTGCACAGCAAAGAAAACCATCAATAGAATGAAAAGGCGAGAGTGGGAGAAAATATTTGTAAATCATATATCTGACAAGGGGCTAATATAAAAATATATAAAACACTCATCAAGAAACCCAATCTGACTAAAAATGGGCAGATTGGCTATACATTTTTTTTCAAAAAAAGACATACAAATGGCTAACAAGTACATGAAAAGATGTTCTTGTACTTGTTAATTAATCACCATTAATCATCAGGAAAATGCAAATCAAAAGTACAATGAAATGTTACCTCTTACCTGTTAGAATGGCCACTATCATAAAGACTAGAAATAACAAGTATTGGCAAGGATGTAGAAAAAGGAAACTGTGTACTGTTGGTGGGAATGTACTGAATAATTGTACAGCCACCATGGAAACCGGTTTGAAGGTTCCTCAAAAATTAAAAATAAAACTACAATATGATCCAGTAACTCTACTTCTGGGTATTTATCCAAAGAAAACAAAAACACTAATGTGAAAAGATATATGCACCCCCAATAGTGCAGCATTATTTACAATAGCCAAGATATGGAAACAAGCTGTGTTCATCAATGGATCAATAGATAAAGAAATTGTGATATATATATATATATATATATATATATATATATATATATATATAATTCAGCCATAAAAATAAGGAAATCTTGCCATTTGTGGCAACATGGTTGGAACTTGAGGGCATTATGCTAAACGAATTCAATTAGGCAGAGAAAGACAAATACTGTATGATCTCTCTTACATGTAGAATTACATATACATATATATCCAGTCTCATAGATACAGAGAACAGATAGGTGGTTGCTAAAGTGGGAGGGGGTAGGAAGAATGAGTGAATTTTTTTTAGCTTAAATAAACTGAATTAAAAAATAATTTACAAAGAAAAGAAAACTTGGAAGTTAACCTAGAGTGAGGCATTGCTAAAATAAGCAGCCCTAAATTATCTTCCACAACATTATTGATTGTCTCGAATTTACTTTTTAATTTAAAAAAATCTAAATTGAAATCTATCCTTTGGTTTACAGCATAGAAGAATAAAGTTTAAGAGTTAGAATGGGGAAGAGGTTAGAGAAGAGAGAGGGGAGAGATTGGGAGAGAACCTGAGAGAAGGAAATTAGAAGAAAAGGATTTAGAAGCTTGTCCTACTTAGAGATCTAGGCCTGGTTGTACTTAGTTGAATGAGAGAAAAGGTAACGGAAGGGAGAACAGAATATTCATAAATGTGTATGAGCCTTTAAAATAAGTTAGCAAGGCCCGCTAGTACATATGGCTCAGTCAGTATCTGAGGACCTTGTTAATCATATTCATTGTTTTTAGGAGAAGTAGAAAGGGGGTTCATGGAGAGGTAAAAAGAGGAAATACCTCATATGTGTATAAAATCTGAAAGGATATATTTCAACTATAAACACTGATTACCTCACAGAGGGGGTGGTGGATAATGCAAGTGGAGAAAGAGAAGATTGATAACTTTTGTTTCCTGAGGGGCAAAAAAGTAAATGTGACATTATTTTATTGTCACGGCTGGCAAGGTGTGAAAAGTTTGTTGAGCTAGGAACAGGCTAGATGCTGATACCTTCTGGTTTCTCCCGCAGGGAATGCATTACCCAATCTTTCTTGCAATTAGGCTGCGGACAAGGACATGTTTTCACAGTGACACCTGTAGGTCTGCCCCTTAAAGTCTCTTGTAAGATTCAGCTTAGTTGTTGGGCTATGAATGTCAAAGAAAGATATAGCAGGCTGAGCAGCTAGAGGTCCATTTTCTTCACTGGCAAAATATTTTATTAGATTGTCACAGGTAATAGCTTGGAAAGCAGACCCCACACAAACTAAGCTGGCAGCTGTAGTGGAAGAGGTTGGAAGATTGAATGTTAACAGTTTATATTGGTTACTAATATCCATTTTTGGTGAGGTGTTATAAGAAAGAGATCGAATCTGGAAGCAGTTGGCAGTTTCGAGCAGAAGTGAAGGGAAATGGAAATCAGATTATCTGCGGCCTAGCAGGATTGGAAAAAAAAATCACAGCTTCTATACCAACATTGTAAGAGTTGATATTAAAAAAAAAACACCTTTTAGTGATAACGGTGCTAAGAATTCTCAGTTGAATAAAAGGAGTCAGGAAAAGATTTCATGAAGAGTGAAACTTCTCACCTACTGTCCCAGACGACAGCCTCGCCATAGCCAGTATTAAATTGAGAATGAGAGGCATCAGGAAAAAGAGGCAAAAGCCTAAAAGCAGATTTGAGACCTATGCCTGAAAAGGACCTTGAATATGGCCCATGGAACTATTGGAAGTAAAAATACGAAGTACCTATTATGTTTCTGAGGAGACCGTGTGGCCAAAGAAGCCATGCGCCCAGATCAAAACACTGACTATTTGAGACTTAAAATTGATTCTTTCTCCCTCAACTTTCCACAAACAAGAGGCAGCTTTGAGGGCTTGGTATAGACCTCAAGTAAGATCTTCTCCCTAACAATCACTTCATGTGTGACCAAGCTGCATAATAAACAAGGAGGAAGCTTCCTGAGGATAGAATTATTTATTTGAGAAAGTAACAAACTGTGGAGATGTTTTTAGAGAGCAGGATCAAGGCCTGCCCCTAGATGGGAGGGCTCATGTCTGCCTAACAGAACTTTAGGGCTGCCATAGGCCTATGTCTACTCTTCCTGCTCCTGTTCCAGCACGATATGGAATATAAGAAAACTTATCTTTCCAGTTTAGTATGGTGCTGGGCCATGGGGAGCCAGACCCAGACCTGAAGGAGAAGACAGCACCTCACTCAGTGACCCTGGATTTGAGCTGCAAGCAGTGACTAGGTGGGACTTTGGGCTGCCACCCCTGCAGGGAGAGTGAGTATGTTCTATATGTGTGAGAAAGAGTAAAAAAAGATGATTTCTGACAAGAAGGGACAAGAAGTTCAAGTTATGATAGACAATGGCTAGAGTCTCATTAATACGGTTTTCTCTTTTTGAGCGAAGTCTACATTCATAGTATCTTTGCTGGAAGGGAGTTAGCTTAGAATATATAAACATGTTTCCGGACCTGGGTCACTCTGAGGTGGAACCACTGAGCGATCAAGTGAGTTAAATAAATCAGAGAATATGGGAATAGATTACAGAAGTATCTTTTTACTAAGGAGAGTTCATAGGGCATGCCTTTGATAAAAATAAGGTAATTAATAAAAAAAATAAAAGTGATGAGCCGATTATATCACTCAAATGATGACTGCGAGACCAAAAAAGGATCAGTTGGTCATAGTAGGTTGTAAATGGAACATAAGAGATGGTACGAAGCTGCTGGTAAAATAAAAGCATAAATTGGGATGCAGTTCAAAGGTAATTTTCTATCGAAAAAACTGAACCTAGCTCCACAAGTTAAGGAATATGAAGAAATGAAAAATGGGTCAGAGAATTATTTTCTCCAGTTGCAGTAAACAAAACAAAACAAAACAAAACAAAAAAACCCATAGGTTTTCTGCCCTAGCTGGTGTGTCTCAGTTAGTTGGAGTGTCATCTTGTAGGCTGAAAGGTTGTAGGTTTGATTCCCAGTCAAAGCACATACCCAGGTTGTGGATTTGATCCCTGGCTGGGGCCCATACGAAAAGGCAATCGATTGATGTTTCTCTCTCTCTCTTCCTGTCTCTCTCAAAGCAATACAAAAAAAATGTCCTCAGGCAAGGATAAAAATTAAAAAAAAATAATTTTCCCTTTTTTTGGTGACTCCTTTTCTTACATGAGCTCTTTACAGCATTTGATACTGTTGCCCACTCCTTCTACAGTGAAAGCCTCTTCTTTTCTAGTCCCTGTGGCACCGGCGTCTGTTTTATGTGGATCTCTCAGGTGCAGAACATTGAGTTAAACACGTTCTCTGTTCAGAGAATGCTTTCATTAGACCCTTCATTTGTTTATTATTTTCTTCTCATTCACCATGCTCACTCTTCCTTCTCCCCAGCACACATTCATCTTTTCTGCTGTACTTTATATATAACCCCTTGATACACTCTCCATGTATTTATTTGAATATGTGTCTCTCTTAAAACATATATAGTGCTATTGCTTTGTCTTTTTTTATTTACATAAATTCTATGGTTATAAATGTTTTTCTGCATTTTACTTTTCTGTGTACGACTATATTTTTTTGTACCTGTCTATGTTGTTACATGTTCATGTGGCTCTTTATTTATGACTGTTCCATACCATCATCTGCCTCCATACACCACACTGAATGATCTTTTCTCCTGGAGATGAATGTTTAGGATACCCTAAATTATTTGCTATCAAAAGCAATGCTATGATGAATCTTCTGAGTTTCTCTGAGGTTTGTGTTTAGTACTGGCCGTATATAGAATTTCATGATTCTCAGAATATCTGCCCCGGTTTACATTCCCACTAGCAATGGGTGTTAACATTTTCTTATAACCTTGTTAGCACTTGACCGTTTCACATTATAATTTTTACCATTGTGGTGATTGTATAATAGTATTTCAAAGTAGTTTTTATTTACTCTGACACCTCCCTGATTGTTAGAGAGGTTGAATATCTCTTCATGTTCTTATTAGTCATTCGGGTTTCTCTGTTAATTTTCTATTTACATTTAGACCATTTTTTTTCTATTGTGTTTCCTGTTTGTTTTAAAAGTTGAATAGTACCTCTTTTAAGTATTTCAAATATTTTCTTCTAGTCTGGAACCATTCATCTTTGATCGTGGTGTTTTGTTGAAAAAGAGTTTAATTTTCATGCAGAACATATATCCATTATTTTTCCCTTGTGATTTGGGCAGAAGAGGACTTTTTAAAAAAATCTTTTGCTATTCTTCTACTTAGCTCTTTATATTTACTTTTATATTTTAGGTCTCTTATTAATCTGGAGTTCATTTACTCCATATATGGTATAGGAAGGTAGCCAGGTTTATTTTTTTCCATGTAATAAGCCAACTTTCTCAATACTATCTACTAAATTATTAGTCCATTTTCCCCTAATTTATGGTCCCACTGCTTTCATAAGCTAGCTTTGCATTCATGCTGGGTGTTTCTGGGCTTTCTGTTGGGTTTCATTACTCTCCTTATCTGCTTCTACACCAATATCATACTACAGCTAAAATTGTCTTAAGATTTGGAAAGGTAAATTCTCTAGATTTGTTTTTTAAAAAAAAAAATTTGTAGCTATTTCACATGTATTTTATGTCATTTTAAGAATCATGATATCATATTTCAAAATTATTCTTTTGGGGGTTTTAATATAAATGTTATTAACATATAGATTAATTTGGAGAAAGTTGGCATCTTTAAGATGGTTTGTCATCTTATCCATAAGCATGCTATCTTACTCCATCTCTTTAGGTCTTTTCATAGTGTCTCTTAATATAGTTTTGAAATTTTCTCCACAAATATATCACGAATTCTTTGCTGAATTAGTCCTTAGATACCCTATAATGTTTGTTGAATTGAAATTAAATGCACTTTACTTTCTTGTTAATTTAGTTTAATTTTTATTTTTTGAAAAGAAAACATAAAATATTCTTCATTTACAGATAACTTGGTTGCTGTATTAATTTATTATTACTGCATAATAAATTACTACAAATTCAGCGATTATATCACCAATTTATTGTCTCACAGCTTCTGTAGGTCGAAAGTCTGGGCAGGCCTCGCTGGATTCTCTTCGTAGGGTTTCAGAATCTTACCAATTTTAATAGTTTGTTGATTTTCTTTTGGTTGCCTGCTAAAACAATTTTAGTTCTTCTTTCAAATTCTTGTCTGGTATTTATTTTAATAAAATAACTGGTTTATTTATTTTGTAGGACATCCTGTACTATATTGAATAATACCTGTAATAGTGGATATTTTTGCCTTTTTGTGAATTTGAAGGGCATACATCTGAACTTTTCTCTAGTAAGTGTAATGTGTAATTGTTTTAATATGCTTAGGAAATTTTAACTTATTCCTAATACTTGGTGGTATATTTTATAATAATAAGCTTCTATTGATGTTTATCAAGTAATTTTTGGCACTATTGAGAACATTTCTGGAGCAGCTCTTCAGGACTTTTGGATGTAAATCATGATGGGTTCTGCAGCCAGACAAAAAAAAGGCTATGTTTTTATGAGCTTGACCACTTAAGATTAATAAAGATTATTGATCTACTTTGCTACCCACTTTTGTTTTCAAGTATGCTTATTTAAAGACTCTAAGTTTTTATATGATTTAATAGCTGGGCCAATATGAATTATATGTGACTAACATGAAAATTTAATCATAAACATTAATTCTTAGGATACAACTATTCACAACTGGGTCTGATAAAAATAATTTTATACTGTTAGTATGGCAAAAAGTGACACCTTTAAGTATAGTTTTGATTATGCCAGATTTACTTAATAAAGGAAAATCTATTGCTTCTTGGCCTTTTGGCTAAGATCAAGTGAAGAAAAATCTAAACGTCAAGAACATAAAGTGTATGCAAGTTTGAGTGACAGAAAACAAATATTTTTAGGTAACCATATTCTGTTACTATTTTGGTTTGATTTATTATGGTTTTATAATTACAAATGCTTTATCAGTTGTAACTATTGTTTAGGATAATGTTGAGGGTTAATAGAATCATGGAGAATTGTTTAAGCTTTTTATTTGAAGAAGAAGGAAGGAAGAAAACAGAATTCTCTACAAAATTTCATTTGTAACCTAGAGCCAATTAGTAATTTTATGGATGATTATAAAGACTGTGAAATCATAAGAAGAAGATTTAAAGATTTAAAACATGCTAGGTACTACAGACTTAGTGATAAAAAATAAAAGTAAAAATTATGTGTACCTCAGAAAAAGAGAATCTATTTTTTATTCTTTTCACTCAGGTCATTGACTCTCTGATATCTAAAAAAAAACAAAAACAGAAGTTCTTTGTGAAAACTCTGATGGCATTTTTCCTGGAGCCAACTACAAGTACCTTCCTTGGGGAATTCAGTTTCTCTTGTGGGGATTTTGTTGTTGTTGTTGTTGTTCAATTGCCTTTTCTTTATTTTTCCTGTTAGTGCAGCTACATTTCTAAAAATCTGAGGTTTTCTTCTTTTCTATTTGGCATTGTTACCTTAAATGCAGGAGTGGTTCCGATGTGAGAAATGGAAAATATTTAGGGAGTTCAAAAAATCGGACCTGAGTGCTTCTCTCTTTCTCTTTTTTATAACTGGCATGGCTCAACCGTTCGGCACTTAATAAAATAAGGGGCTGTTGTACTCTTACTCTCCATTATCTGCTTCTCCTCATGATAGTCTGCTAGGATAAAGAGCCAAGTCATGTATGAATGATGAGGTAGGGATTAGAATATCATAAATGTTACACTAACTTCTCAAATTTCTTGCCTACTTTTGTATTTTCCACTTGGTTCAAATTGGCAATTTAGCTAGAAAAGTAGTGGCAAATATAAAAATTTATTATAAAGGTAAAAGTATAAAAGATATTTAAACTCTGTAAGCAAAAGCAGAGTTTAAAGAAAAGTTAATTGTGAGACTATAATAGTGTTTGGTCAACTTTGCAGTGCTGTCACACTTTACAATGTAGTAAAAATGACAATTATTTCCCTTTCTAAATCACTCAATTTAGTTCAAGTAAGAGGGTGTTATTTTAAGGATATCTGTAACAGGAATGGAATCTCAAAATTTAAGATACACAATTTTGGTTAAGGTCAGGCTTTCTCGCAGAGTAAGAGCTTTGCTGCAATGCTCCCCAGCCAATACACGCAGCTTTTCTGTGTTTCTACCGCTCTTCCATGCGAAACCTACTGCCTTTACTATGGTTCTTTTTTAAAATTAAACTTATTGGGGTGACATTGGTTAATAAGGTCACATAGGTTTCAAGCATACGTTTCTATGATACGCAATCTGTATATTGTGTTGTGTACCTAGCACCCATAGTCAAATCATCCTCCCTTCTTAACATCCTCCAGCAATCCTGTTTCCTTCTTCATAATGTAATGTAGCCTCTTATGTCCTCTCCTTCCCCTTACGGCTACTGTTTGAGCATTTTATATTTTTGGGTTCCACTACTGACACTGATTCTCACTGTATTTCTCATTTATCAGAGCAAGATTTTTAATGAACTCTGTACGCTTTTCATAACAAGCCAATTTATGGACCACTGGAAAGCTGAAAGATGATCTTGTCTTGGACCAGACACCATCTATATTCCAATCACCGTGGCTCAAGGGAGGTAGAGGAGGTGGGTTGTGTGATACACAGCATGCTTTCCCTACAGAAGAAAAAGCTGTGGCTAATTTCTTCAGCGGGAACTCTGCAACTGCAGTTTCCACGGAAGGGGCGGTGGGCACTGTGATTGATGTGCTGGGTGTGGCAGCACACCGCAGACTTTCGTGGTCTGTAAGGAGGAGCTGAGCCATCACTCCATGTGTTGATGTTGAGGGTTAACAACAATTAAGACTCACACAGCAATATAAACATCCCAGAGAAGAGCTTTGCTGCCGGAATGTGATACCCAAAGACAAGAAAAGCTTTCGTGCCACCTATAGGTATTAATCATTAGCGGAGGTTCTTCTACAGTGATCCATACTGACGGAATGGTTTTATTGTATCGTGAGTGTATTTATTTTGGGAGACTGCATGAGAATATTGATTAGTTTTTTGCATAGGAAGAGATAACTTGCAACTTTTTCTGTGCCCCTTGGTTACCATATGTTGTGTGATTTCTTTCTCATCAGTAGGCATTTGAAGACTGATCTATGATAATTAAATGTAGATTAAGATGTGATAAGATTTAATGTAGGTCTCTATACTTCTAAGGAAACTACAATTAGTGAAGCCTATATTTCAGACTCTTTGGAAAAGGATATGGACTGCCACTTTTTAAGGGATTTTTAAAATTGTTATTCTACTGCAGTCGTCCCAATTTTCCCCCCTTTGCCCTCCGCAGCCTATCCCACCCCTGATTCCCACAGTCAGTTCCCAGACTATTGTCCATGTCCATGGGTCATTCATACAGGCTCTTTAACTAGTCCCTTTCCCTTCTTTCTACCATTTCTCCTCCCCCCTGTCCCCTGGTCACTGCCAGTCTATTATATGTTTCCATGCCCATGGTTCTATTTTGTTCATTAATTTTGTTCATTAGATTCCTCTTATAGGTGAGATTACATGGTATTTGTCTTTCACTGCCTGGCTTATTTCACTTAGCAAAATATTCTCAAGTTCTATCCATGCTGCTGCAAAAGGTAGGTGTTCTTTCTTTCTTCCCATTGTGTAATATTCCACTGTGTAAATATATCACAGTTTTTAGATCCACTCATCTACCGATGGGCTCTTAGGCTTTTCCCAGCACTTGGCTATTGTAAATAGCACTGCTGTGAACAGATGGGCATGTCGATTCTTTTGAATTGGTGACTTGGGATTCTTAGGGTATAGTCCCATTTGCGAAATCACAGGGTCAGTTCCATTTTTAGTTTTTTGAGGCAATTCCATACTGTTTTCCACTGTGGCTGCATCAGTCTGCATTCCCACCAACAGTGTACTGGGGTTACCTTTTCTCTGCATCCTCACCAGCATGTGTTGGTTGTTGACTTTTTTCTTTCTTTTTTAAAAATTGTTGTTCAAGTTCTGTGTCCCCATTTTCCCCCTGTCACTCTCCCCCGCCCCACCGACCCTGTTATTTGCTGATTTTTAATGATGGCCATTCTGACCCGAGTGATGTGGTATCTCATTTTGGTTTTAATTTGCATCTCTCCAACGGCTGGTGATGATGTTGAACATCTTTTCATATGTCTGTGGGTCATCTGTATGTCCTCCTTGTAGAAGTGTCTGTTCAGGTCTTTCATCCATTTTTTAATTGGATTGTTTGTCTTCCTGGTGTTGAGTCATATGAGTTCTTTACATATTTTGGAGATCAAACCCTTGTCCAATATATCATTGACAAATATGGTTTCCCATAGAGTTGGTTCCTTTTTCATTTTGATGATGATTTCTTTAGCTGTGCAGAAGCTTTTTAATTTGATGTAGTCCTATTTGTTTATTTTTCTTTATTCTCCTTGACCTAGGAAATATATTGGCAAATATATTGCCATGTGGGATACCTGAAATTTTCCTGCCTATGTTTTCCTCTAGGACTTTTATGGTGTCATGACTTATATTTAAGTCTTTTATCCATTTTGAGTTTATTCTGGTGTATGGTGTAAGTTGGTGGTCTAGTTTCACATTTTTGCATATACCAGCCCAGTTCTCCCAACACCATTTATTGAAGAGGCTATTTTTATGGACTGCCATTTTTCTCATCAATTAGCTCTCAGCTTTGAATATAATCATGGAAGTAGAGAAAATTTTTCTCTGCCCAGTAGAAATGTTGGCATGTTTATGCATGGAATGAATAATAAAAATGGCTAAAAGATATCTACTTCTATCTAAGTTATGTTATACATTGTTAACATGGTAAATAATTCATTTTCCTTAGAGTTAGGCAAAATATAGAAATCATTAGGTGAGTTAGCAATCTTACTTCAATTGGGATATTATAAATATTTGGAAGATTTTTCAAGGTAATTTAGTATGAAGATAGGTCATAATCAATACCAAATATTTGGCTCACTAAACTTTCATCATCTCTTAAAAAATGTGCTTTTTAATTTATTTAAACTTCTTTTGTAGTAAGAATTTGATATGAAATCTTCTGAAGTGTTTTCTTTTTACTCTCCATGAAATAGAAATAAAGTAAAAATCAGCAACAAATCAGTAATAAAACCAAAACCTTCTTTACTCATGAAATAGAAATTACATTTACCAAAAATAAATCAGTAATAAAATGGAAAGCTAGCTTTCTAGCTAGCTTATTGACAACATTATCACAAGTTTGCATATAAATTATACCATTTAATATTTAAAGTTTTAACTTTATACCTAGACAGCGTTGTAATATAGTTCATATTCTCTAACTTGCTTCTTTCACTCAACATTAATATTTTGAGATGTAACTAGATGATGTAGGTATCTATAATTCATTTATCATTAGTGTTATATAGTATTAGATAATGTCTCACAATTTATATGATTTTAGATTGCTTTCAGTCTTTTGCTATTATAAATGTTTTTGTGTATATATTCTTGGGCATATGCAATGGAGTTTCTTAAAGAATCCCCCTAGAATTCTCTGGTTTCTTTTATATTTTTAGGAGGGGAGTTACAGACAGTAAGCTAAGCACATTTTAAAGTCTCCTAGACATTGTTAAATTTCACTTCAAAGGGATTGTACCAATTTGTACTCCCACAGGTATTATAATATTATAATAAGAATTTCTATATTCCAGTGTTTGTAAAAAATCTTAAGCTCAATTTAAGTTGTTCAAATTTGATTGATATAAAACATCAATTTATTTTAATATTTATTTTCCTAATTACTAGTTGGAACAGGGAGCATTTCATGTATTTGTTAACCATTTGGATATCTTAGCT
>PVJD01006537.1:0-96907 GCA_004026545.1 Mormoops blainvillei
CCCCCCTGCCCCCTCACAGAATCCCCCACCGGCCAGTGCGCAAACAGCTGGACCACACGACAGGCCACTCCTGGCAGTGCACAGTGATGGGAAAGCGGCCGGAAGGAGAGAATGGGTCACAGTGAGATCTACTTACATTTCCCCCCCAATTTTTTAAATTGTGACAAAATACATAAAACATGGAATTTACCATCTTAATACATTTCAATAGCATTAAGTAAATTCATAACGTTGTGCAATTATCACCATCCATCTCCACAACTCTTCACTTTGTAAAACTGAAACTATTTCCAATAAACACTGACTCCCCACCACCCCAGCCCCTGCCCCACCCCCGCACTGTACTGTCTGTCTCGCATTGTACTGACTGCTCTAAGTGTGTCGTGTGAGTGGGATCATACAGCACTTGTGTTTTGTGGCTGGCTTATTTCACTTTGCTTAAACTTGTAGGTAGAATTTTCCAGAGCAAGGGCAGGGCAGGGTCCTGGAGAGCTGTGATCTGCGTGAGCTCGGTGTGAAGGGACCTCTGATGGTCCAGTGTGGCTGGAGAATGTGGCATATTGAGGACTCCGGAGAGACAGGCTGGGGTGCAAGGCCTGAAATGCAGCTGCTGCTGCGTGATGGGGGCAGGGGCTCGTTGTGTGCTGGTCTCCGTCAAGCACTGCCCTTTTCTTCACAGCATCAGCTTTCCTTTTGGACAACCAGCCCCCTCCTCCATGCAGCAGTCTTGGGGGCTGTAAGCGAGGTGCACCGTCCTCCCGTAGCCCAGGGACAGGCACATGACCCAGTGTCAGCCATTCTCATTCTCCTTCCCAGTTCTGGAGTATCAGGGTGAATTGTCCAAGCATAGAAAAAAGGCTGAAGCTGACCTATTCCAGCAAAGGTGACCCCATAAGACAGTTGGGGAATTCCTGTTGCCTGGACACCTTGGGTGCTAGATCCATATCCTGGGCCTATGCCCGATTCCCAGCCACCTGTCCAGTCTGTGAGGTACCTGGACTTCCTCTAACAAATTCTTTTTCTTAAGGTAGCCTGAACCAGTTTCTGTTTTTCAACAAAATCCAAAGATTCCTGACTTTAAAAAAAATCCTCATCCAAGGACATTTTTTTTTCATTGCTTTTAGAGAGAGAGGGAGAGAGCAACATCGATGTGGGAGAGAAACACCCATTGGTTGCGTCCCCTGTGTGCCCGGATCAGGGATCAAACCCGCAACCTTTCAGTTACAGGACAGTGCTCCAACCGAGCCACGCTGGCCAGGGCCAAATGTCCGTGACTTTTTTTTTTTTTAAGATTTTATTTATTTTTATTTTTAGACAGAGGGGGAAGAGGGAGAAAGAAAGGGAGAGAAACATCAATGTGTGGTTGCCTCTCACGTGCCCCCTACCGGGGACCTGGCCTGCAACTCAGGCTTGTGCCCTGACTGGGAATCAAACTGGCGACCCTCTGGTTCGAAGGCCGGCGCTCAATGCACTGAGCCACACTGGCCGGGGCCAAAGATCACTGACTTCTTAATATGCAGCTGTACTTCTTTCCCACGGCTGCTGTAACAAATTGCCATAAACTTAGTGACTTAAAACAAACATCAAGGTGTTGGCAGGGCTGTGTTCCTTCTGGAGGTTTGCTTTTTCTGGTTTCCAGGGGCCGCCTGCATTCCTTGGTTCACGGCCCCTCCTCCAACTTCAAAGCCTGCGGCCTAACATTTCTAGTCTGAAGGTGATCCTATTACCCTCCCTCTTATAAGGGCCTCCCCGGGTAATCCAGGATAGCCTCTCAAGGCCCTTAATTTAATCACCACAAAGTCCCTTTAACCATATAAAGTAACAAATTCACAGGTTCCAGGGATGAGGGTATTACCAGGGTGGTAATACCATGAGAACGAGAATTCAAGGGGAAGAGTAAGTTTCATACAGGGCACAGGACAAAGTTAAATGGTTCTGAGGTACCTACAGGGGATGTGTGCCCAGGGCAGCTACCGAGTGCCAGGAGGGTCAGGCCAGTTTCTTGGTCTGTCTCCCTGTGGGCTCCGCTCAAGACCCTGCTCACAAAGCACATCAACGACACACTCAGCTGCCTCCGAAGGCTTCCCTGGCACGCGGCTCAGGCTCTGGGCATCTCAGCCACGTCAATTTCTTTTCATTTCTTGAAGCTGAGCTAACGCCACCCCGCTCCTCGTACTGGCCATAAACATATTTTCTGATAGAGCACACAGCACCATCAGTTCCTAAAGCTCTCTCCTCCCTCGGGCTGTCTCCGAGAAGGGCCTCAAAAGCTATTCCCACGCACGGGGTCTCGGCCATCTCACCGTCAATCCTCAACAGTCTGTTTTCCTGACAAAAATGCAAGTTTTTTAGGATATTTTGAAGGAAAGTTTGTTAAAATTTGTTTTTGTCTTTTCCCATCTAGTTTAGTTACCAAACAACTCTAGGCTTTCTTAGAAATTCACCTCATTAAAAAAGAAAAGATTTTATTTACCTCTTTTCAGAGAGAGGGGAAAGGAGAAAGAGAGGGAGAGAGAAACACTGAGTGCAAGGGAAACATCAGTGTGTGGTTGCCTCTCCCAGGCCCCCAACTGGGAACCTGGCCCGCAGCCCAGGCACGTGCCCTGACAGGGAATTGAACCAGCGACCTTCCGGTTCGCAGGCTGGTGCTCAATCCACTGAGCCACACCAGCCAGGGATCACTAATTTCTTTTTTAAGATTTTATTTATTTTATTTTTAGACAGAGGGTAAGGGAGAGAGAAAGGGGGAGAGAAACATCAATGTGTGGCTGCCCCTCATGCGTCCCCTACTGGGGACCTGACCCTCAGCCTAGGCCTGCGCCCTGACTAGGGAATCAAACCGCGACCCTTTGGTTCGCAAGCCGACGCTCAATCCACTGCGTTATATAAGCCAGGGCTAATTTTTAAATAAACTTTCTATTTTAGAATAATTTTAGAATTATAAAAAGTTGCAAAGACAGTACAGAGTTGCCAGATGTATACCTTTTACCCAGTGTCCCGTAAGGTTGGTGTCTTTCCTACATTTGTCAAAATGAAGGAATTAGCGTTGATATATTACTGGTAATTATTCCTAACTTTATGTGGATGTCACCTGTTTTTCCACCAATGACCCTTTTTTCCTCCAGAACCTAATCCAGGGAACCTCATTGCATTTAAATAAATTTTTTAAACAGCTCCTAGATCTCCTTTCTCGAAGTGACCGTCGGAGGCCTGCTACCATCGGAGGTGAGTGATGTGCCGCCTGCGCTCAGAACACAGGCAGCCAGAGCCCGGCCTGCCGTGCGCCAGGCCCGTGGGCCTCATGGTGCTCTCACAGCTCCCGTGCTTCCCGCGGGCCGGAGGAACCGCCCTCTGGCCCTTGCCCGCGCCCTCGCTGTTGGCACAAACTCACCTCCATCCTCTTCGGTGGGGTGATAAAACGGAAGCGGCACACCCTTAAAGACAAGAGAGAGGAGAATCTGAGGCCTTGCCCGAGGCACTGCCCTTGGTAAGGAAAGGGGTGGGCACTGAATAGGGGCATGGTGTTTGCAGGTGTCTTGCTCCTTGGGGCT
This sequence comes from Mormoops blainvillei, assembly GCA_004026545.1. Classification (NCBI taxonomy): domain Eukaryota; kingdom Metazoa; phylum Chordata; class Mammalia; order Chiroptera; family Mormoopidae; genus Mormoops; species Mormoops blainvillei. The sequence continues at coordinate 3,552 of PVJD01006537.1, forward strand.
AAGAGCTCACAGAGTTGATGGCACCTGACATTTTTCTCTATTTGCTCAGAGCCACAAAGAAACCCAGAAAAACGAGAGATCACAACAAAACTCATAATACACCCAGCAAAAAGTGGGAGCAAAGTGTCAGTATCCTAAGGAGGGGAGAGCAGGGACAAGTAAACTGAAGTCTGGGGGCCAAATCCGGCTACCAGCTATTTTTGTGAATAAAGATTTATTGACACACAGACATACTCATGGTTTACAGGGTATCTGTGGCTGTGGTTGTATAACACTGGCAAAGCTGACATGGTGACAGAGACCACTCTCTGTCAAGTGGCCTGCAGAGCCACTGTCTGGCCCTTTACAGAGAGAGTTTGCTAACCCCTGGCCTAGAGGCAGGCTCTCACTCTAGAGAGAGAGGATTGAGAAGCAAATAAACAGGCTCTTAACAAGGACAAACTGCACATCTGTGCTTGGGGCAGACCAGGAGGGAGGGTGGGGACTGCTGTGGTACCTCATAGAGTTTGGTGGCAACAAATTTTCTACCAGTGGTGTTGATTCCTTCCATAATTACAACCTGAAAGACAAGAAACAAAACAGGATTACAAAACAGGGGACCTAAATGAGAGGTCGGGAATCAATTATTTTGATACAATTAAAAGAATTGTCCAGCTACTTTCGTTCTGTAATAGTAAACTTGGGAGCGTTTTTCTAGAACACAGATTAAGCGGTTATATTAGTAATCATAATTATGTTTTCCATGGATGACCTAATTTTGACAACAATCCCATGAGGTAAGAATTATTATTCTCATTTTACAGATGAGGACACTCCGGCTTTAAGGTTAACGACTGTGGCCATGATCACACACCATGTGGGGTGGAGCTGGGATTCGAACCTGCACAGTCAGATTCCAGAGCCAAGGTCAGAGCATACAAGGGAAAACTAAAATCCCCACATCAGTGTCCGCTCTCGGGACTGTGCTCCCACCACATCTCATGGCAGCAGAGGTCGAAATCAAGGGGCAGCAGGCCAGTGATGAAGTATTTCTGGAGCCATAGCTCACCCCACATACTACAGAATAAAGAGCATGCTCGCATCCCGTCTCACCTGTCCGGGAAACAGAGAGTATTCCGTAAGCTCAGATAAATCCACTGGAATTCGGGCGCCAGAGGAATGCTCCCGGTCTCCCTCCAGGATCACTGACTTCTTGTTCAGTTTCCCGTTGCTATCACAGCCGATCTGGCCCAGCAGGGTGATGGGCTCCTACCGAAGGAAGGTTGCAACAAAAGAATGATATAGTCTCTAGGGCAGAGGCTCAAAATCTGAAGTCAACAGGCTGAATAGCAAAGCAAACCCCAAATCTCAGTAAACATCATTTTGGAAGGGTACCACTCTGACCCCGAGGTGATCAGCGTCAATAACATCAGGGCCGTCAGCCCTCTTCAAGGGCAACCCGTCTGCCCCCCAGATGGAGCCACTCTAAGAGGCTACCTTAACTTTGAGCATCTCTAGTGAAGGGGGACTTGTCCCAGTCCCCCGAAGCTGCCCACTGCATCTCTGGAGAGCTGCAACTGTTAATAACACCTCACCTTTACTGAGCTTACTAAATACCAGACACTCTTCTAACAGCTTACATGTATTAATTCATTTAGTCCTCACGACTGTGAAGTGGATACTATTACTGTACCCATTTTACAGATGAGAAAACTGAGCAATGGAGATGCTAGATAATTTAGTCAAGGTCACACAGTGGGTGAAGCCTGGGTTTCAAGCCCGAGAGTATTGTTCTAGTTAAGTCCTCATCCACACTGTACTGCCTCTTAACCGGAAGTTCTTCGTTAAATTGAGCTGAAATTTCTCTTTCTGTGGCTTCCTCTGTCCTGTTCCCACTCCTTGGGGCAAACTGAGGAAGTCTAATCTCTTCCCACAAGGTCATGCATCCTTGCCACCCTCCACTACTTCTCCCCAGTTCCTCTAAAACTTCCTCATATCACACGGTTTTGCATTATCTTCCCCAACTGGTCATTCTTCTCTTGAATGAAAACATAGGACAGAAGTAACTTAAAAACTCTTCTAGAATACATCTCCCCTTAGATTAAAAAACGTTCTAGAGAGAAAACACTGGTACTTATGCCAGATTAAATCACACAGTAGATACCACAAGGAGCAGATGCTTCACAGCAGAGACCAAGCAAGGAAGAGCGAGTGAGTCACCGTTTCTGGAACTCCTTTCCTTGCTGTTGTCCTCATATTCTGATACAAGAATGCCTAAAGCCTTCCGTCTTTGCTATGTCGTGACCCAAACCCAAGTACAAAGACGATGACTGTGTCTGGTCACAAAACCAGAAAGCGTTTCTAAGTCTTTCTTCAAAAGGACCCATTTTACCAAATCCAACCAGGACACATGTTCTAACTAGCATGTAGACAGGTGAAAAGGGAAGCAAGAGGATGCCTTTAACCTTGGACTTCAAAATATAATATTAAGTAGGAAGGACGATTCGAACAACTCTTACTTGTGCTGGAACGAGAACGGGAGTAAAAGCCTCGATCTTGTAATGCTCCTTGAGTTCACTGCCAAGTTCTTCTATCTTACAGGTCAAAACTGAAATCCCAAAGGGGAAAAAGTGTTGTGTTTAAGACATTTCACTTGCCAAGAACAGAAAGAAAATACAGCACATTGTTAAACATTAAGGCCAGTCATTTTACAGAAGCGGGAAGGGTGCTCAGGAGAGCTGGCCAGTTCACGCCTTCGGAGGCCCTGGCCAGCTTCCGGACACTTGGCTGCTGAATCCGGCCCTCCATCTGGCCGGGGTCATGTGGCACAATCCCAGAGAGTCAGCACAGACCCCCAGCCCCAGCCTTCCTTTTCCTCAGGTCATCAGCGAGGGTTAGGGCAAGTCAAGGCCAACCTGGACAGTCTTCCATTCTTCATGAGGAAGAAGCCATAAATGTTTCCGCTTTCTGTAATAGCTTTATGTGATTGTCACTGGGAAATGGTTATGCTTTTCCTTTAGCACGTTTCTTTAGCAAAGGGAAGTCACTTGGGAGAATGACTAAAAGTATCATGTCCCTGTACTCACAGGGGGACCTAGAGGACATCTACCAACTTATATATTCAAAGGCAACATTGGAATTTGTTCTGCAGCCCGGTTGAAGCTTTGCTACTTGCTCGAAACCCTTCTGAGTGGTTTTATATCCTCCAGAATTTAAACAGGAAAACAATCACCTTCTCGGATGTCTGGGAGCTTCTGAAACATGTACTTGTAGCTCCCGGTTAGTGATTCTGGACTCCCCAAGACCTTCAGGCTGACGACACCAGGTCCCCCTCTCCTGGACCAAGACACTCCCTGCGCTGTGCCGAAGGAGGCGACCACCTCTCCTCGGTTATTTCTCGAGTTGTATTTCTGAGAGGGAGTAGCACTAATGGGAAGCAAAAGAGATTAACATTTTACTGTGTTCCTATACCAAGGGCGAGAGGAATAAAATGAGATTATCTTCTTGAAATGGGAATTGGAGAAAGGTCAAGCCGGCCTCACATTTTATAAATCTAATCAGCTCGGTGGGGTCGGACATACCCAGACCTTTAAGGAATTTCAGGAATGAGGGGCTGGGGAACGCCAGGTTGAGCAATACCAAACGTGTTCAAAGCAGTTTAGAGACAAAGACGTATTTCAAAAGGTCATTCTCCTGGCTTAAACTAAACAAAGCAAAACAAAACCCAGACTCTGAACTGATTAAAGAGCAAGCCTCATGTACCATTTTCTTTTGGCATTTAGCATTTATTAGAACACCTTCAGAGCCTAGAACGTTAGAGAAACCAAACGTTGCTGTGTGCGTATATAACACCTCACGACATAGTTCGAGGCAGAAGCAACAGCAACGGGCACTGAAGTGAAATGAGCGCCTGTCCACCGTCTCCATGGCGGTGGGGACGTAATGAATCCGGTCAGCTGGTGAACAAACATTCCCATTCTCCAGGGTCCAACCCACAGCTCTCAAATTTCAGATCCCTGGTTGGTAAATTACACCTCTAAGATCACTGGGACTTTGCTATCTGCTTCAATCGATGACAGTGAGGTCTTCTAACCCTCCGGTTGTGAGCCTAACTTACAGGGAGGTCTATTTAAAACAGGCTTCACCTAATGCACCGAAACTCTGCACCAAACAGCTGTACGTGGGCCCCACTGCAAGTGCTGCCATCGTTCCTGCTTTCCCCAGAGAAACTACAGAAAATGACTCAATTAATTAGCTCTATCTCCAGGGCTGCCTCTACCTGAGTAATTTAAAAGTTACTTTCATAAATTACAAAACCAGTTTCTGCTGTTGGCTTTATTAGCATGCATTTAAAAATGACTAGGCAGCGAATCCCTGACTTCTCCAAGCCCCTCTGCCTGCGAAGCTCTGCGGGACGTCCACGACAGCCAGCCCTTTAAGGCGGAGAGATGCTGACATGAGGTCACGTGTACGGACGCTGACACGAGGTCAAGCAGTCCAAGCTTTCCAAGGACTGCTTGTTCCCAGAATACAACTGCTGTGGTAGTGCTGGCCCGCCCACGACAGTCATTCTATACACCAAGTTTCAGAAACACTCTTATAAGTCTAGAAAGTTCACTTCTAAAAAGTTTGAAAACTCCCCAGAGCAGCAGTAGACCACACAAATGTCAAACTGTCCTTCAGAATCCAATGACTGCTCATTCTGAATGACCGCTATCACCTCCTTTCTAAAGTGACGGAGCTGAGGAATCTTAAGCTCTGCCTCATCTAGAAGAAGTGATCCAAAGTTGAGGTGGTGACCCCTGGCTGTCAGCACTTTCCTAGATGGTGGGCAGTACTGTCCCTCGGCCTCATCCTGATGTGGCAGCACCTGAAAACTTTTCTTCCAGCCACACAGCTCTCGCCTATAGAATTCCCTAATATGAGAGGTGTCATCTATGGATTTCAAAAAAAAAAAAAATCACACATGATCTCTGTGGAGTCAGGTGCAGAAGTGGCAGCAGGGACAAAATACCAATTCAGTCAAGTGTAGATTCACAGCGACAAGAAAACTCTCAGAAACTAGCTGTAACCTGAGGCGGAACAATAAACAGGTTATGTAACATTATGAACAAAGATACGTGCTTTTCTTTTTAAAAAAATAACTACTTTAGATTGAAAAAAAGAAAAAGAAAACAAAAGAAACCTAACAACGCACAAACTAACAAGCAGGTGAAAGGCCATCTGCCCGCGCTGGCAGGGTGGGGAGGACTCTCGGGCTTCTGAATAGACAGGTTGTTTCCAGTGCAAGAGATCAGTTCCTGATTTAGGAGACAAGCCCCAGAAAAGTGGGTGGAAAGTGAGTTTCCTTAATTACTGTAAGAAACAGTAATTTTCCACACAGGAAGAGAAAGGAGGGAGGACAGAGAGCAACAGGCCTTCCAGCCAGTTCATGGCAGAGGTATCTGCCCACCCTCACTTAATAAGTCACTCTGTAGTTACCATCCACCAGATAACCAGAGAAAGGAGAGGGCGGGCCGGCTCTTTGGCAGCTGAATTGATTCTGATCATACCTTGGAGAGAAACTTGATGGCGAGAGAAGCTGATGGGGGCTGCGAGCAGACGCCCTCCTTTTTGTTAGGGGGGTTTCTGGGGTGGTGACAGCTCGCTTCTGAGAACCCTAGAAACAAAACAAAAAACAAAATCCCAATCCCTCTAGACCCAAGTTGCTAAATAAGCGTACAGTTCCTTAGAAAGAAGGGAATGGTGCCCAAACGGAGGCCACGCGATTGGGCTGGGTCTGAAGGTCCCATATGCCCAGAGTCATCCCATTAGAAATCTTTAGCAACTGCAACCCAGCATCTGTCAGAATACTGCCCCCACGTCGAAGGCAATTATGAAAAAGTGCCAACATCTCCCAAAAAGGACCGCCAAGATGTCAATCTGTCCTGTCAAATCGTTCGTGTGTTCACCTTCTTTCCCCACCTCTCTCTGCTTTAGAGCATGTGTGAGTTTAACACGCACGGGTTTTGACCTGCATGGACACATTTTCCTGAGAAGGGATGGGACCGTGTTCCTATTATTTTGGCAAAGTCAGCCGCACATTTTCAGAATCAGAGGAGGGAATGACTCAAGGCAGATAACACGGCTGAGCTCATACTTGGAGAGTATTTAGCAAACACCTCACTCATGGTCAGTTTCTCGTTTTTGCTTATCGACAAGAATCCAAAGATGTGCCCAGAATGGAGGATGAAACCCACAGTCAGAGACCTACCGCTCCTCAAAGTCTAACAAAGCTGACTGAAACGGCTAAGGCAGATCCTTGCCCAGCCTGCAGCCAGAGGCCAGCGAGTCTGGGGAGGCGTTCTCGGCCCTTGGGCTCCTCCTGGCTGCGTATCTGAGTCCTGCCACCAAAGCCGCCTACAGTGATGACCGCGGGACAGCCACCAGGGAACAGATTCAGAACTGTCACTAAAGAGATGGAACGGAGACTGGACTTAAAAAGACTCTTATTCTACCACCCTATACAGTGAACATTTTAAATGTTCCTTGCTAGTATTTTAATATTTTTCCCATTAAAAATACAAATTCTAATAGTTAACGATCTTAGTTTAAACATAAACCTTTGTTTAAGTACTATGCGGACTAATTTTTTTCTTTATTATTATGAGCATTTTCCCACAATGCCACAATCTTCACCCCTTTTAGTAGGCTGTGTTGACTGAATTGAAATATAATCGTTTACATAGACTTCTCCCTTGCTGGGTGTATGAGCTGCTTGTAATTTGGGGTGATTATAAATTATGCTGACACGTGTCCACATTATATAGATTTTCTCATAACCTGGACTTTCCTTAGGAGAGGTTCTCACTAGGGAGAATTATTGGGTCAAAGATAGAAAAGATTTTATGGTTTCGAAACTGTTTTCCCAAAAGGCGCTCCTACTATACAGTGTGCTCTAGGACTGCAGGGCCAATGCTGCGCAGCGGTCATTTCAAGAGAAAGAGCCTGCCTCCCAGGACACGGCAAGAGGATTGTACCCTGGGAAACAGCACAGGGTCGTCCCTCTCATCCCCAGCCCTGGTTGTGAAACCTGATTGTGTCAACAAGCCACCTGCTGTTACACTCCTCAGGGACTCGCTCACTCTGACCGAGCTCATGAGATTCGCTACTAACCCTACACGCCAGTTTAGTCCCTTGTAACGAAAGCAGGGACGGCACCGTAATCCCATATAAGCACGTTCTCACACCACACAGGGACCCAAGTTACAGCTGAGGAGGTCCGAGTTCCAATGCACTAGGAATGTAGTGCCCACGGGATGCGAGCTTCAAAGCCTCGGGCTGACACATTCTCTCCCGTCAGGTGGGACCCAGGGAAAGCCAAATTATAACCAGAAGATTTATGGTGAGCATGAAGGCAAAAGGATACCTGCCAACCGCACAAGTCAGGTATTTAATGACGATAAGCAAAAGCACTGACATTCACCACTCTAACATGAGTACGTCTGGCCTAAGGACCGACAGGGGTCGGGCAACCTCGCCTGGCGCTGTTTGTGTGGAGGCCGCCATTCGGCATCACAGCTCTTTTATCACAAGGCCTTTGATGCACGGTCTAACCGCGATCGAGCAGCTTCCATGGGACGGGTTCTGCTCTAAACATGGTACGTATCTCCAGCCCCGACGCAGACTGCTCTGCGTCTCCTCTGAACTTCCGACATATATTTCAATCCACTGAGCCTCCCCAGCCAGGGCCAGATGTATATTTCAAACTGTCTGCTCATTTCAACCCAACTAGTTGCCTTAGCTCTGATTCCATGGTCACAAATTCTGATTTGAAACTGAGCCTCCCAAGTACTTCTGTAGCAGGAATGGGGTATCCCCAGTGGGGCATTTCAGTCTTTGAAAGGGTATATACTTCAACAGTAAATTCTCATCTAACTTACACAGTGGTCTAGAGTTCCCAATATGATTAACTCTGGACATACAGACAAATCAGATAAATCCTGCACCTGCGAAGCTGTCGATCAGATCAAGAGTGGTGTCCCCACCAGCTACTGCAATTCCGTTTGATGCTGCCTAGAGAACGACCCGCCCTCTTTCAGAAGGTCTGTCCTTAGCAGCTACTAACGTGCCAGGCACTGGGAGAACGGCAGTGACTAAAGCGAAGCCTCTGTCCTCGAGGAGCTCACATTCTAATGGAGGGGACAGACTAAAACAAAGAGTAAATAACATGCTTCCTGGTAATAAGTTCTACGAAGAAAAATAAAACAAAAAAAGAAAATGAAGAAAAGAGAGGAGTTGTTATTTTAGGCAAGTTTGTTCCCTCTGACAAGGGGACGTATGAGGTGCACCCGTTTGTTGTGTCTGAGGAGCAGCAAGGAGACCAGAGGGAGGAGGGCACAGGAGGACAGAGGGAGCAGGGCCAGCTATGATCGAACCTCACATACCCAGACTCTGATTTTACTAGGTTATTAAGTTGCATGGGAAGATGGGGAACGCGTGGAGGACTGTGCGCAAGAAAAACCTGGCCTGACTTCATCTGAAAGGAGCACGCTGGCTGCTGTGTAGAGAATCGTTCAGAGGTGGACAAGCAGAAAGAGGCCAGGGGACCAGTTAGGAGGCTGTCACACTCACTCAGAAGGAGACAATGATGCTGGGGACCTGGTGGCGGCAGTGGAGGTGGAGAGAGGGACCCAGGTCCTGGAAGGAGGGCTGATGTGATTGGCGGGCAAGCTGGATATGGGGTACGAGAGGAAAGAAAGACTTGAGGTCTCCAAAGGCCCTGGCCTGAACAAAGGGCAGAATGGAGGTGCCTTGTGCTGAGATGTGGACTCGAGCAGAGGACCACCTTTAGGGGGACGACCAGTGTTAATTTTATAACATCTCAGAAAACTCTCATTATTTTCTTTAATATTATATGTACCTGGTTTTGTGTTAGCAACTTAACAGGGCACATTTTTAGCTCTCTTGCTCTCCACAGACAGACTTAGACTACTTATCTTCTTTCTTACAATGTAATTTACCTTGAAAAATTAAGATTTACTCCATGTTTGTGGATTTCCACAAATTTATTTTGTATAAAAAGTAACTACTATCACTAAATACTTTGCTTTGGGCTTGGCACTTTACATATTAATTTCACCTCTGAGACCTCTGAGACAGGTTATTATTCTTTGGTTGTGACCTTCTGGAGGGTGGAGCGCTTCCATGCCTGTTTCATTCATTGTACAGCGCCTGGAACATAGTAGCTGCTCAGTAAATGAATAATGAATCCTAATTTTATAGGTAAGGAAACTAGCTCAGAGAGATAAAACAACTCACCCAAGGTCACTTAGGTCTTTGGACTCAGGCTTTGAGGACAATGTTTTTCCACTGCCCTACTCTCTCTCTCTCTCTCTCTCACACTGGAATCCAAACTAGAATTGGATTATTCAATTATAGTATCTCCACTTGGTACTAAACTATACAACCATTAAAAAGAACAGTGCTCTGGCTGGTGTGGCTCAGTGGATTCAGTGCCGGCCTGCAAACCAAGGTTGCTGGTTCAATTCCCAGTCAGGGCACACGCCTGGGTTGCGGGTCAGGTCCCAAGCTAGGGATGTGTGAGAAGCAACCAAATTATCTTGCACATTGATATTTCTCTCCCTCTCTTTCTCCCTCCCTGCCCCTCCCTCTAAAAGTAAATTTAAAATTCTTAAAAAAAATTCTAAAGGGGCCCTATCCAGGTAGCTCAGTAGAGCATCGTCCCAGTGCTCCAAGGCTGGGGGTTCAATTCCTGGTCAGGGAACATAAGGAGCAAACAACAAATGCATAAATAAGTGAAACAACAAATCAATGTCTCTCTCTCTCTCTCTCTCTCTCCCTTCCTTCCTCTCTAAATACAATGAAAAAATGTCCACAGGGGAGGATAAAGAAATTTAAAAAAATAAAAAAATAAAAAGAGTAGTTATGGAGAAATTGTATTTATAATAATTCTGTGATATGTTAACTGAAAAAAGGAGGATAACTATATGCTCACAGGGACCATCATTATGTAAAAATAGGTGTGTATATGATCGAGAAGGAAAGTGCATAAGTAGAAATATGGTCGGAAAGATACAGGCACCGTGTGAATGGTTAATTTTCTCAGAACTTCAAATGTCATGATGTTTTTCGAATAAAGAAAAAACAGTATTTGTAGAAGGCAATTTCCGAACGCTGCAAACTCGCCTTAGAGGGTGTCGCGTAAGAGTTCAAGAGGGTCTCCTCTTCTTCCTCCACTTCGATTCTAACAACACTGGTTAAGAAAAATAATAATAAACCGCCACTCAAAATCTAAGGCAAGGGCTGATTAAATAGAAATCTGAATAGTAAGTACTTTTAATTTTTTTAAAAATTATACATGCAACTATAAACAAATTATAAAACAGGATATGTGGCTTGAGGTCAAGGCCTTCAGCAGAAAAGGATACAGCTCTTGTATGGAGACAATGTCCCTGGCTCCCGCGTGCCCGCTGTCCTTGGAGGCGCTGTGGCGGACTTTGGACAATCTTTTGCTCAGAAACTGAGGAAAAAAAGATAATGAATATATTATTCCAAAGGTAAGTATTAGAGGAAGCGTTTTCCATAGTCACAAGATACTAACAGGCTTCTGAAACAGAATTAAAGGTACAAAATTCCTCAAAGTAAGAATTAAGAAGATGCACGTGATCAACTAAATATAAAGATTTATTCTGTGACTGTTTCTCTACAACACATAACGATTCTAACAGTAACACCAATTGCTTGTTGAAGATCTCCTACCGGCTGGGCATAGTCTTAGGTGACTTACATGCATTTTCATTTATTTCTCACAATAACCCTAAAAAGTATGGATTGTTAGAACCACTGACAGAAGAGGGAGCCAAGGCTCAGGGACATTAAGCAGTTTGTCCAAGCTCACATTGGGACTGGAAGCCAGTTCTGATTCCAGAGGTCACACTCTTCTCACTGTATCATACTGCCTCCCCTACAGAGCAAAAATGGAGAGTCATATGATGTGTTTCCTTGCATTGTGCTCCTACCTCATGCTCAAAAGAGGTCAGAACCTCTGAGGTAAGGCAATCTTTCTCCGTGCTGGTGCAGAAAGCTATGAGCTCGCCTACCATTCCCTCCTTGTTCTGTCCATACAGAACACACAGCTCTGCCACTGTGGAGACAAAATTGGACAAGTAGGCACTTAGTTTAGTTCTTGCAGCTCTAACCTTGAAAAGAGAAAAATAATCCTCTGCTTCTTCAATCCACGCTTATTCAGCACCTACTAGTGCCAGGCACTGTTCTAGGCATGAGAAAACAGCAGTGAGCAAAACAGAGAAGAATCTTCGTCTTCGTGAAGCGTAGCACTGGCGGGCGACAGAAAACAAACAAGTGAAATAGGCAGTAAGTATAGCAGAGGTTAAATGTACTACGGAGAAAAGTAAAGCCAGGAGAGGGATCAGGGAGCTGGGGAAGGGCTTAGCAATTTGAAATACACGGATTAGGGAAGGTTTCGTTGAGAAGAAGACTTGAGTAAAGACTTGAAGGAAGGGAAGGAATGAGTCACACGGTGTTTAAGGGAAGAGGTTTAGGGCACAAATCCAGAGGTCAAGCAAGATCAGCAAGGCCACGGTGGCTGGATGCAGTGAGGGAGGAGACATTGTTGGCCACTGCAGTTACCCTGGGCAGTACCCTGAGGAAGTGGGGAATCTAGAGGGTTGGAACAGAACAGAACAGCAACGTGATCTGACTTCCATTGACTGAAGGGGACAAGGGCAGGATCGGGGAGCCAATTAAGAGAACCATGGTAAAACGCAGGTGAGAGATGATGGTGGCTTGAATCAAGCTGGTGGCAGTGGAGGTGGCCAGAAGTGGTTGGAGTCTGGATAGGACACACACTAAAGGGAAAGCCAGTGGGACTTGCTGGGCGGGAGGTCTGAAGAAAAAAGGAGATGATGCTGTTTTTAGCCTGAGCACCTGGAAGGATACAGTCACTATTTGGTTTCTTTCTTTCTTTCTTTTTTTTTGGCTTAAAAATATTCTGCCCTAGCTGGTATAGCTCAGTGGACTGAGCGTGCACCTGTGAACCAAGGGGTTGCCAGTTCAATTGCCCAGTCAGGGCACATGCCTGGGTTGTGGGGGCCAGGTCTCGGGAGCAGGGCGCGCAAGAGGCGACCACACATTGATGTTTCTCTCCCTCTCTTTCTCCCTCCCTTCTCCTCTTCTAAAAATTAAATAAATAAATAAAATCTTGTAAAAATTTTTTTAAATTGATTTTCTTGATATTTTCTTGGGTGCAGTCACTGTTAACCGCGGTGGGGAATACAGTTGGAGGAGCTACTTTGAGGAGAGGGAAGAGATACCAGGAACTCCGTTTTAGAAGTGCAGGGTTTGAGATGCCAATTAGACAGCCAATTGGAGAGGTCAGGTAGGCAGATGGCCAGGTCAGCATGCCGTGCAGGCTAAGACATAAAGTTGGGACTCATCAGAAATACGGGGATGCAAAGCCATGAGACCAGGTGAGATCACCGAGACAGTGAGTGTCTTGAGGCTCAGGACAGGAGGGGGACGAATCTGCAGAGCCTGAGAAGTGGTGACAACCAAGGCAGGAGAACAACCAGTAGTGTCTGAGGGGCTCAGAGAAAAACCTGTTTTAAAGGAGAAGTGATGAACAGTCAAAGGTTGCCAATAATTCAAGGTGAGGGCTGAAAAGTTACCACTGAGTAGCCAGATGAAAGTCACTGATGGCCCTGGGAGAAGCCGCTTCAGTGCAGTGGTGGAGTTGACAAAGCTGACTATTAAGGGGGGGGAAGTGAAGACAGCAATTACAGGCAACCCTTTTGAGGACATTTGCTGTAATTGGGAAGGAAAGAACTGAAGTGGGAACTGGAGCCAACAGATTTTTTTAAAGGCAGTAGTAAGAACCACGTCCCTATGCTATTAGGGAAAAAATCTTATAGAGAGAAAAATACAAAATACGTCAGAGGAGAGAATTACTGGAGCAATGTCCTTAAGAAGGTGAGAAGAATGGGATTTGGGACTCAAGTGGAGGGTGTGTCTTTTGCTAGGAACATGGAGAATTTATTCACTGTAATAGGGAGGAAGGCGCCGTATACAGCGCAGACCTGGGTAGGCGGGAGGAGTAATGGTAGTAGTTTATAGAAGTTTTCTAATAGCCTCTATTTTTTCAGCTAAATAAAGGAAACTTATCAGCTGAGAGTGTGAAGAAAGATGTTAAATGAAAAGGTGGAAAACAGTTGCCTAGAAGACTCAGAGTGAACAGACCAGGAAAATATGATATGACTGTCAGGCAATATTAAAGACCCGCTGAGGTTCGTGATCGTGAATTCGTGGTCTAGGATTCCAAGACCATTGCCAAGGTTGCTGGACACGAGACAGAAGCCACAGGCACCTTGGGCTGAAACCTTTATAAATGCGGTTCACACACTCATTTCTCTTGTTTTGACTTCGAGCTTATCTAATAAATGTCTATCGTTGGGTTTCTCATTTAAGTCTCCTTTGAGAAAGAGAATGCACTGGGCCTAAGAACTCGGAGTATTTTGGTCTCTCATGAGAAATTAACAGGTTAATATTTATTTAAAAGTTCAAAGTGTTGACGAATGGTTAAGGCAGACGCACATTCATCCCATTTCTAAAACCGAGGACTCTGCTTCTTCCCAGGCTTCGCTTCAAACAAGTCCTTACACTGCCCCAGAGCCTGACCAACGCAGGGGGCCAATGCGATGACCCTCTTACGGGAAGGAGGCTGGGTTCACAGACCCACTCAGGCCATTAACCCTCCTTGTCAGTTTCCCCATCGGTCACTGACCAGCTCCCTAAAGTCCCTTCCAAAGCGAGAGTTCAGCTCTAGGAACCCAACTCAGGGAACTCATATTTGCACAGACTACCAACAGCTTTGATGAGAAGTGATGGGTCCGTAGAAGTTTAAGGTGCGGGCCGGAAAGAGAGGCGCTAGGAATAACATAACTGCATTTCGAAAGCCCCATGCCTCTTGCTTTGTTGTAGAGGCTTAAACCCTTTCCAAACGCGGACATGCCCCCAGAGCCAAGCTTGTGTGCACCTGGCACGTCCCAGGCCCACCTTTCTGAAGCTGCGTTGGTTTTAAATCCTACTTCATATTCTTATTTTTGAGTTGGGGTCCAAGAAGTACTCTGTGAGTGGTTCAAAGTCTCCATATCCCAACTCTGAAAACTCAGTTTAATTCATCTTACGCTCACCCAGATCTAGGGGAAGGGAAACCTGGAAGCGCTCCCCTCGGGGTTCTAGGCGACTGGGAACACCGAGCCGAGCGTGGACCGCGGCTGGGGCCCGGGGCGGGGCTGAGGGACTCACATTTCTCGGTCAGAGACTCCTCGCATTCTAAGCCGAAGATCTCCAACTCCTCTGCCAGCTGCTGGGCGGACACGGTCATGGTGACGCAGGAGGCGGGGCGGGGCCGCCCTGCTCCGACCCGAGTCCAAGAAACCCACCGTCGTGGAGATCGATGAGCGGGACGAGGTCCCTCTGATGCTTTTCGCCCTCAGGAGGACCGAGACGAAAGGTGACCAAAGAGCCCCAAACCTCAGGCGGTCAGAAGACCCCAGCTGTCAGTCACGGAGGAAACACTTCTGTCTTCTTGAAAGTAGAGGAAGCTGCCAAACGCCCGAAGGAATGGAGCAGAAATCTCGAAAAGTCGCTCTCCTGGAGAGAGCAACCTACCTCCTAAAAGCTACCGCGGAGCTTCCCGGTGACCCGCACAGAACAGAGGCGCCGGGAAAAACCCGCCAAACGATTTGTGCAGCGCGCGCATGCGCGAGACCCAGGTTCAACCCCACCTCTTCCCCTCCGCTGCCTCCTCCGGGGTCCCGGACTCTGCGCGCGCACGTGCGTCCGAGGGCGCGTGCGCACAAACTGCTAAACGCGCTCGGCTGCGAGTGCGCCCTGCCGCGGCTACGCAGTTTTTGTTTCCCGGGCCGCGGACGCCGGGCGCAGAGTCCTGTCGGCCCCTGCGCTTGGCCTCTCCGTGCTGGCCTCGAATACCTGTTTTCCGGGACCTGCCTGCTTGGCGAAAGTCCAGGACGCACACTAGTCACTTAGTCCTGTGCGTTGGTGCGCAGGGAATACCGTCCCTCAAATGTCCAATTCTGTGCCCTACCGCGGAGAGGAAGGCACATCCGTCTTCCCTTCTCTGCCCTCCTGTCATCACCTCTGCTCTCGGTGTGCCCTCGTTCATCTTAAAAGATGAATTCGTTAGGGAATCTCATCGCCATGGTTGTCATCGTAGTTATCATCTTGGTCCCAGCTGCAGTGATAGGTCTATTTTCTGGATCTGGAGCATTTTGGTGGAAAAGGAGTGGGAAAGTGACAAATGACTTAGTTTTGGAAGGTTCGGTTTTTGCGCCTTTGGGATTTCCAGGTAGAAGTACCCAGTGGGCGACTGAAAGCTTGGAAGCGAAGGCGACTCACTAAAGCGGAGAGAGTGGAGAGGTAAAATGAGAAGAAGGCCTTCCCCCAGAAATATCTCCAAATTCATTGTGCGAAAATCTCCATTGGCTCGGCTTAGATCAAACAACCTTAGGCATCACACTCCACCAATAGGATAGTAGACTTCTAGGGTCTTTCTAGAAAACAGTTTGGCAACATATATCAAGAACCTTAAAAATGTTCATTCCTCCTTGACTAAGTGCTTCTTGTCTAAGAAAAGTGCCAAAGTCCAGACAAAGTTTTATGTACAAAGATGTTTGTCGTGGCCATATTAACAATATTTTTAAAAAGACCTTTCTCTCTTTCCCCCCGCCCCCTTCCTTTCTTCTTTCAGAAGGGAGGGAGAAAGAGATGGAGAGAAACATCAATGTGTGGTTGCCTCTCATGCACCCCCTACGGGGGACTGGGCCTGCAACCCAGGCATGTGCCCTGACTGGGAATTGAACCAGCGACCTTTTGGTTTCTGGGCCAGCATTCAATCCACTGAGCCACATGAGCCAGGGCTACAATATATATTTTTTAAAAGAAGCCTGTCTGAACATCCAAAGGTAGGGTCTAATTAAGGACAGTATGGGTTTTATTTTGTTTTTTTTTTTACCAAAGCAGTGATTCTCCAGACTGTGCGAAAGAGGCTAAAGACTCCTGGGGGAGAGCTCCAGGTATGAGAGACACGGGCTAGGCACAGCGGGAGCACCCTGTGTTGGCCTCAGTGGGGCAGTGTGGAGCTGTCTGTAGTCTGCAGACTGACGACAGCAGGGATCTGCAGGGAGGCATGTGGAGAGCGAAAATCCCTTCCTTACCCCGGCACCTCTGCCTGGTGTGGACCAAGGGTGGAGGGTGGGAGTGGCCCACCTAGGTACAGGCAATAAAGGGTGTGTTAGCTCTCCATTGCCATGTAATAACATCACAAATTTTAAATGGGTGTTGGCTTAAAACAACGCCCATTTACTAGTTTACAGTTCTGTAGGTCAGAAGTCTGAGCATGGTGTGTCTGGGTTCCCGGCTCAGGAAGGCCGAAATCGAAGTGTTGGCCAGGCTGTTTTTCTCTCTAGGGATTTCTTCCCCAGCCAGAGAAACTCTGTCTTTAAAGGGCCCATGCTTTAGGTCAGGTCCACCCAGATGATGTCTTTTCCTTAAGGTCAAATGATTTGGGACCATGATTACATCTGCCACATTCCCCTTGAAGTAGTGCCGAGGTTAGTGTGAAGAGAGCACTGTCTGGTTTGTTTTTTTTTAATGGAATTTATTGGGGTGACATTGGTTAATAAAACCATACAGATTTCAAGCATTCAATTCAATAGAACATCATCTGCACACTGTACAATGTGCTCATTACCCCACGTAAAGTCTCTTTCCATCCCCATTTATCCCCTTTGCCCTCTTCCTCCTCCTCCCACCCCGCTTTCCCTCTGGCTATCACCTTACTGTTGTCCATGTCTATGCGGTCACATAGGTATTTTTATGTTTAATCCCTTCATGTTTTTCACCCATCTCCCCAACCCCCTCCCCTCTGACTGCTGTCAGTCTGTTCTGTGTATCTATGCCTCTGTTTCTATTTTGTTTGTTAAATTATTTTGTTCACTAGCTTCCACATATAAGTGAGATCACGTGGCATTTGACTAGCTGATTCCACTTAGCATAATAGAGGGCACTGTCTTAGCATGAAAAGACATTAACCCAATAGAGCCCAACAAAGAAAAATAAAAACCAAAAGATGAAGTTATTGAAACAAATGGCTGGATCTACTTTGAAATATGTAATGCCTTCAATATGATAATTACTGAAAATAATGTCATATAGAAGAGGGGGTGTTAAAGAATCATCCGCTCTGAGTGTCAACCAGTCTAGGTATGACACCAACCCTCCTCCCTCTTCCAATCCTTTTCTGATTTATTTGCTGCCTGTTGTTGTCTGGAGATGGGTACTGTGGGTTGAGAGACCAGTTCCAGTCTCTTGTAGAAGGCTGGCAAGAGCATGTCAAGACCCTCTCTCTGGGATGTGGATTATTTGTCATGCGCTGTGCTCAGATCACAGGAAAAGCCGCATTCCACGCTCTGTTACAAAGGCTTGGCGACCATTTGGATTTCCTCTCCTACATTTGCATGTTTACACCTTTTGATCTTTGCCTTTTCTTACAAAGCATCGGGAACTCTTGCTGGATCATAGACCAGATATCGATTCGACCATTCCCCTGACAAGTTAGGAATAGCTTTTACATTTTTAAATGGCTGAAAAAATTAAGAGAAGAATCTTATGAAATCCCAACTTCAGTATCCGTAAACTTTTATGGGAACACAGCCATGCTCATTAGTTTATGGAGGATGGTCTGTGGCTGAGCCTGTGATACACAGATCTGAGTCATTGTGACAGAGACGTCATGGCCGTGGCCCTTGAGCCTCATATACTTATTATCTGGCCCTTTATAGAAAATGTTTGTCGGCCCCTACCACGGACAGTACCACTACCAGATGTGTTGCACACATATTTTCCCAACCTGCCCTTTAACTTTGTGGTTTCTTCTATCAAAAGTTTTGTATTTTTTATGTCTATCTTTTCCTTTATGGCTTTTTGGTTTCCTGCTCTCTTAATAAGGTGTCCCCAATCTAAGATTATGTAACTATTCTAATTTTCTTTTATTAATTTAATTGCTTTACATTTTAATTTAGATCTCGCATCTACCTGGAATTAATTTTATTTATCATGTGAGGAAGGATTTAGTTTTGTTTTCTTCCAGACAAATAGCCATATGTCAGTTACACCTAGTAAATAAAACATTCTCCAACTGAATTGAACTGTGATCTTTTCATGTATTAAGTCCTCATAAATACTCAGATTTTTTCTGGATTTTTAAATTCTATTCTACTGATTTATTCATTGCCTTTTCTGTGTCAATATAACAATATCTTGATTATACTAGTTTATGAAATAGATTTTATATCTGTAACATACAGCCAGATCTCAGAATCACAGTGGCTAGGACAGAATAGAAGTTTATTTCTCTGTCAGATAAAATAATTCCAGAACTAGGCAGCCCAGGGCTGATCACGTTCATCAGGGACTGGGTCCTTCCGTCCTTCTGCTCCCCGATCCTCGAATTAGCCTTCAGGTCGCCTCAGAGTCCAAAGTGGCTTCTGGAACTTCAGCCATCACACTCAGATTTTGAGTAAGAGGAAAGCGGGGTAAAAGAAGCCTTCTCCAAACCTCCGTCTGTTCCTTCCCAGCGACGTTTAGATTCGGTAAATCACACCTGATAGGAATTAGGCGAGGCAGGCTGCTTTTGTCCCATTGTAGAGCAGCTTCACGTTTGCTTAGTGATTAAGCAGAACCTCTGAGCGCAGCTGTTGCAGGCCGCCCACTGGGCAAGGGTGCGGGGCGAGCGGTGGGGGCAGGGTGCTGAATCCGAGCCCGTGTTTGCTGGCCACCCTGTGCGGCCTACCGTGAAGTTATATCTCGCGGGGGTGGGGTGGGGGTGGGAGTCTTTCTAACTTGCACAAAGGCACCCTTCACTCACCAGGCTGGGTGCCCAGGGAGCTGCATCTGTCTGGAGGGGGCGCCTTGATCAAGTTCACTCAGGGTGCTGTATGGGTTAGGTGGCCCTGGATTATGGTCAGCCCACTTGCATGTTTTAATAAAATTGAGCACTCTCCACTGTAGGAATTTAGGGAGAAAAGGGAACTTGTTTATTCGAGGACTGTTGTGTATGAAAGGAAAAAGACGAATGACAGAAATTGTTTTTCCCCTCACTTTCGCAGCTCTGTTTTCCAGGTGGATGACTCTTCCCATCTAGACATTCTTCCTTAAGATGTGGTGTTAACTGTCCTTCCAGAACCAGGGTAGGACCAAGCTGGAACCCTCCCCCCAGCCCCTGTTTTGGCTATTCATCTTGTCTTTACAGGTGACGTTGTGGGAGCTGAGTGGGTCTCCGTGGACCATGTGAACGTGCAAGGTGAACTCTGCTTCTCTCTTTAGCACTCACTGAAGGGCAAGCCAAGGTGACTCATTTTCACTGTGTTCCCCCTGCCTCCCCCAGCCCCATTTATCAAAGAAGAGCTGTGCTTCTGAGGCCCCTCAGGGCCAGTGAGTGGGTGGAGATGGTGACAGAGGAGGGGCGCCATTCTCTTTTTGACTTGTTTCACCCTGAGATCCAGCAGCAGGAGCGCTGTTGGCTCAAGCACTGGAGCTTTCTTGGGCCAGGAGACAGGTAAGTTTAATAAATCCAAATGTTCTTCTGGATAATTCTGGGAATACTATGGGCTTAGTTAAGGTAAAGATTGATCTTTGTTAGGGAAAAAATACCAGCCTAGGACATGACTACCTGCCATGAACTGCTTTTAGTTAGAAAGTTTTAATTCCAGACCATCCCATGGGTTCACTTGAGGTCTCTGAGTTTGTAAGGCTGCCACGCAGGCCTCCCTGAGCGTGTCAGGTTTCACACGAGGCCCCTTTTGGTCTACAGTTTTCACCTGTTTACATCAGGTTAGGCAAAAGTTTGGGAAGAGAATCAATGGTCAACATTGTGGTAAAACAAAGTGACTGCACAGAAACCTTTGGTGTGAGTCATCGGTTTCTCTCAACAGGGATGTATCTGCAACAGGTAAGCATTTACCCCTTAGATGCTGGGGCTCCAGGGGCCGCCAGGTGGCTCTGCCGCCCTCGCCCTTGCTTGGCTCTCCTCCCGAGTCCCTTCTCCTTACCTCTACCACCTCTTGCTCACAGATTAATGCCTTCCTTGAAAAAGTCTGACTTTATGCAGACAAACCCAGCTTCCTAATTGGAGAGGCCCAGTACCAAAGGAAAATGCAGGGCTCCCAGTTCAGAATGATTAAGAATTTCAGCATGGCTGCAGGGCACATGTGGGACCCTTCTGAGCGTGGGGCCCAGTGCAGCTGCACAAGTTGCAGACCAAGGAAGCTGGCTGTGTTCACAGTCTTTCTGGGCTAATGACAGAGGGTCCCTCTGCTTGAAGCCAGCACTAGGTCAGGACCACGTGGACTGGCTGCCCTTGGCTTGACTTGAGCTTCTCAGTCATTCCATTCTGCCCGATGGATCTATATATATTTTTTTAAAGATTTCATTTATTTATTTTTAGAGAGGGGGAAGGGAGAGAGAAAGAGAGGGAGAGAAACGTCAGTGCGTGATTGCCTCTCATGCGCCCCCTACTGGGGACCTGGTCCACAACACAGGCATGTGCCCTGGTTGGGAATGGAACCGGCTACCCTTTGGTTCACAGGCCGGCGCTCAGTCCACTGAGCTACACCAGCCAGGGCTCGATGGATCTACATTAAAACCTGGCGAAGTCCTGAGACCCACTGCTGGCCCAGGAGATGGGAGGGGTGTGCTAGGAAACGCCCTGCCTGGGGAATCAGGAGACTTGGCTGGGTTCCCTCTCCAACTAGGGCTGGGTTTGGGCTATGACAACTGACCTTGGGTTGCCCTTGAGTTCTTGGTGAACAGAGAAGTGGCCCTGGGACCTGCCAGCCGATGAAAGTCTGTCCTGAAGAGATAACAATGGTAGCATTATCTAAGCTGTGGTTTTGATGTTCTTTTTTTTTCTTTTTTGGATTTTGCATAGTCATCCTTACTTGCACAGAACTGTTCTAGAAACTTCCATCTAAAAGTAGTAGGAAATCACCCAAATAGTCTTAGTTTTCATACATTACCTCATTGTTAAAAGTAATCAGGACTCATTATGAGAGGTATCCCCTTGTAAATGAAGGAGGCTTTATGCCCAGTGCTTCTTCAGCGGTTGGACTCTAATATCCCCAACAGCGATGATCCCATGCTCACGGGGAAGTTTCTAGAGAAGGGTGATGGCGGAGATGCTCTAGATCTGTGGCACCCATACCGTACAGTAGCTGCTTAGCCACAGGTGACCGCTGACCACTTGGACTATGGCTTGTGAAACCAAGGAACTGACTTTGAAATTTTACTTAATGTTACTTAATTTCAATCTCAGTAGCCACAGATGGCTACTAGCAATCGCATTGACTAGTACAGACTAAATCCAGATTCCAGATTTAGAACACTGTAACCCTAAACAACTTCAAAATATTTGTTAAAACCCAAATAATGTCACAAAGTGGATTGAGCCCTGACTGGTGTGGCTCAGTGGGTCGGGTGTTATCCCACAAACCGAAGGGTCACAGGTTCGATTCCCGGTCAGAGCACATACCTGGGTGGCGGGCCATGTCCCCAGCTGGGGGTGTGCAAGAGGCAACCGATTGATGTTTCTCTCATGCATGAATGTTTCTCTCTCTCTTTTTCTCCTTCCTTTCCCCTTTCTCTACAAATTAAAAAAAAAATCTGTATTTAAAAAAGTGGATGAGCAGTTCTCGGCAAGTGTCAGATTAAGACTCTTCATCGGGCCCTGACTGGTGTGGCTCGGTTGGTTGGGCATCGTTCCACAAAGTGAAAGGCTGCTGGTTTGATTCCTGGTCAGGACGCGTGCCTGGGTTTCAGGTTGGGTTTCGGGTTCGTCCAGGTTGGGGTGTGTGCAGGAGGCAACCAATCGATGTCTCTCTCTCACATCTATGTGTGTCTCCCTCTCTTTCTTCCTCCTTCTCTCTCTAAAAAATGAAATAAAATATATATTTTTAAAAAAAGACTCTTCATTGGTCAGCGACCAGGTTGAGAGTCGCAATGTACATCTTGGTTAAATGGGCCAGCAATCCTACAAAGAAGGGTGGAAAAAGACAAGTGGTCCCTGTCTCCACCCTGAAGGAATGGTCCCTGTTCCATTCCTTCCACCTCCGTTCGATCCCTGATCCCCGTGTCCAGCCCCTGCAGCAACCGCTCCCCCTCCTGCAGCCTTCCCCACGTCTCACCTACGTCATTCGCCCAGGCTTGTCCCTGAAGACTCAGCAGTTTCTTCCTTATATACCTTGCATCATCCTGACACGTCTCCCACTGCCTGCCTTGGGGGTGGTCACCTCTTGTTCATGGTAACTATCATCAATACCCATAATTATGCAAATACAGAGAGCATAGTAGCTGCAAAAGAAGCACCCTGTTAGGGTTCCCCACTCCCACCATCTTTTTTGCTACTTGCGGGTTCCAGTAGCCTGGCTGCCCTGGCTTCCTGGGTGGGCCTGGGAAGGAAGGAGTAGCGTGAGATGGGTTACTTACATGGTTTGGTCTCTTATAGCCCATCTGGAACTCCTCACCTCCCCACCCCAAGCCTCATACTTGAAATTCTATTTAAGCGGGGCTGCCCTTTGAGGGGAACTGCTGAATTTAGAGCCCCAGCTGGCAGTGCGTGCTGCGCGAGGCACTGAGCTCTGGCCATCCCATTGTCTTTTTCAGTTTTTCCTGTGAAGTCCATCTTTTGGTAGCACCTGCTGCCTGGCAGCCCAGGTCTGATCAGCGTGTGTCACGTGGGTCACCAATGGGGGCTTGTGGGCCTCATACCATCTTCCAGTCCTCCCCCTGCCAGGCACCAGGCCACACTGTCCATGGGTCAGTGAGAATGTAGCCAGGTGCATCTAGGGGCTGCATCCCAAGGCAGCCCCACAGTCTGTATCTCTGCCCATTAAGAGGAGGGCTCTGTTCAGTGCACAGGTGTCGGTCGCAGAGGCCCAGGACACCATCAGCCTTACCACCCACCTTAGCTGACCTTACCTGGCCCAGGTGATCTTTGATGTGCAGAAGCCCCCGGGCCCCTTGGCAGTCATCTCCGCACAGATGCAAGGCCCACGGGCACTTAACGAGAAGCCTAGAGATGCCTGGGAGGTTGTCATCAAGACGAACCCACCGGCCGGTTGGTGCCTTAGGATGTAAACGTAAAGAAGTCTGGAGGCTCTTTGCCAGTTACCAGAAAGATTAGGATAAGGAACATCAGACAAGTGGAGTCCTGTTTAGACAGTACGGTGGATGTCTCACCATCGGGAACTTGTCTTCACCAAACAGTTTCAGGCCAGTGTTTTTTGCTCAGCGCAAGGGTAGTCAAGGGCTTTGTGATTTTACCCCATGGACTGTGACCTGCAACCTCAAAATTATTTATGCTGGTTGTAGGAAACTTCGTTGTCAGAATGTTTATTGCAGAAAATGAAGTTTGTTCACATAAAAGTAGGTCTTACCTTTGTCCCGAGAAATCCGCTTACTAACCTCATGGTAACTCAGCCTACCTGGGACTTCACAGTATTGTTATAATTAACCCTAACTACTGGATTAAGTTGTGCCAATTCTCCTGCTGGCTAGGAAAACTATTTCTAGGCAGAGGTTCTCGGCTCTAACTAAAGATATCAGAATTCTTGAGAGTGGTATTTTTTAAAAGCTCACAGTTGATTCCAGGGTTGTGAATCAGTATTTTAAATTTTCTTGAAAAATAAAAATGAAACGGTGTTTATAACAGATTTGTTTTTAAAATGCATACAGCCCTGGCTGGTGTGGCTCAGTGGACTGAGTGCCGGTCTGTGAGCCAAAAGGTCTCTGGTTTGATTTCCAGTCAGGGCACATGCCTGGGTTGGGGGCCAGGTCCCCAGTTGGGGGTGTGCCAGAGGCTACCGATCCATGTATCTCTTGCACATCAATGTTTCTCCTCCTCTCTTTCTCCTCCCTTCCCCTCTCTCTAAAAATAAATAAGTAAAATCTTAAAAAGAAAAGAAAAATGCATAAAACATCTTGTTATTTTACCCAGGTCTCCCATTTAGTTTTTCCGCCTCCTACTGCAGTGTTGACAGTAACAGGCCACTTTTGTTTTTTATCATCCTGACTATTTCATTCACTCCAGTTATACGAACTGAGCACCTACTATGTGCAGGCCACGGTCCCAGGCAAAGGTGATCTAACTCTACATTCGCGGAGCCACCAGGTGAGAACAGCGTGTAACTGGATCCATTACAACACAGTGGGGAGGATGTGCAGAGGGCGTCATGGGAGCCCAGAGGGAGGCAGGGGAAGTCAGAGAGTGCTACCTGGAAGAGGTGACTCCCAAAGTGAATTTTAAAGTATGACCAGGCAAAGCAGCCCTCTGCCTTTCAAATTTAGTGACCTGCTGAGGGCTGTAAGTTGAGAACAATTCAAATAGGAAAGCTCATGTATCGGATAGTTGAAAGAGAGGTTACATGTGTGGGAAGGACTAAGAACTTGGTGTATCAAGTCCAGGGCCGTGGGACTGCTTCTGGAGCAGTTTCACTTGAGCTCTGTTCTGAGGGCTGAGCTGCTGAAAGACTGACCTTGGCGAATGGGCAGCTTGCAGTGTTTCCTGCCCAAACTGTGATATTCCCACCTCTTTCCTAGACTGTGCTTTACTGTTCGATTCTCTGGCAGCTCCGGGAAGAAGTGGTTAGACAGGGAAACTTGTCCAAGGCCACCCGATGGGCCAGGATTTGAATCCCTCATTAATCTAATCTGAATTCTGATGAGGGTCAAGGTCAGGGATGGAAGTGGATCTGAGGTCAGAGGGACGCTGTGCCATACCAGGGATTCACTCCTCTGTATGTCTTCTGCCCAGTGGGTTGCCAGGAATGCAAGGATGGGTAGAGATCTCTCTCCATTGCTCAAGACTGGCTTCGTCATTTATTCATCAACTATTTATTGAGCGTGTACCATCTGTGAGGCCCACTGCGAGGGGCGAGGGGGCTCTGGCATGGAGACACTTGCCCTCGAGGAGGTGCGTCCTGTAAGGCACGAGAGGGTGATGCCTCATACGGGGAGCACAGTGAGTTCTGAAAGTTCCTCAAGGCCAAGGGGGCGGGCTGTTCCTCAGGGACAACTGGGGGCAGAAATGTCCCCCTAACTGTGCAAAGACAGAGTGTTTTCAGGTGGCACAAGAATGAGCAGAGAGGTTTTAAGGGGCAGAGTCAGGGGTGGGAGAGGAAAACAGCCCCTCTTTTGGTTATAGGTACGGCTTTTCCTGACTGTGCAATTGTGATGCCGGTGGCCGCTGGTCCGGCATTTTCCAACAGCCCCAGCCCTGGTGTGTGGGCAGCTCTTTGACGTGGGCTGGCAGAGCTGCCACGGTCCTTGGTCAGCCTCGTCCCCGGGCAGCACCAGCAGAAGCCTGGACACCAGCTGGGGTGCTGCCCAAGCACCAGGCTCTTGGCATCTTAGATGGTTTCTACGAGGAGAGAAGCTCCCAGCTGCTGAAGAGACATTTCCTCACCCTTCCCTTCTGCATCCTTCTTGGAGAGGCCTTCTCTGGCTCTGTGGACATGAACAGGCAAACGAAAACGCGATGTGGAAAGGCAGGAGGGAGGAGGTGAGGGGCAGGCGTGTGTGCTAACGTCCAAGGGAGTGTTTGAGCCACTCACAAGACCTGCCTCCACGGTCCCTTCTGCCCCATCCTTGTTCCATTCCTGAGGTCTCATGGTAGCAGAGGCTGGCCTGGCTGGTAAGAGCTAGGCTTGGACAAGCTGCAGGTCAGACAGTTTTCCAAAGAGGACCTGAGGCCAGACACACACTCAAAGTCACCCAGTGGGGCCCAACTCAATGTGGACCAGGGGCACCAGCAGAGACCCGGGGGCTGGACACTGCCAGGGCCTCCTTACCCTGCCCCAGCTGGAGAGGCAGCCAGCCCCCCGGCAGAGAGGGGCAGAGGTCAAAGACCAGAGTCAGGGGAAGAGGAGGACAGGGAAGTCCCCTGGAATAGCCTTCCAAAGAGCCTGAGGGCTGGCCACCCTACAGAGCCCAGTTTGGCCTTTTTTCCTTTTAACCCACTAGCCTTTGAAGTGATTTGGTTCTGGCTTCTTTTAGGTTATCTTACCCTGGCACTGCACAGACTGAGAATTGTTTGTGCTCCTACTTACAGTCTTGGTTTCTCTTATCTTCTTGTTTTAATCACTTACACATCTTGCCAATTTCTCCTGCCTACTTTTAGCTGGTTCCATTTTTAGACCTTTTCCAAAGTTCAAAACATTTTATCCGTGTTTTTAGCCTTACCTTTTTAACTCTTCTATTTCTAGTCTTTTAGTTCAATGATTTAAAGCCATTTGTGTATGTGTGTGTGAGCGTGTGTGATATTTTTCTTAACATAATCACAAAGAAACCATTCTATTGTCCCTGCCCTCTAAGTTCCCTGGTCTTCCTGACTCTGTCCTCGAGTTCACTGGGCTTGTTGGTTTTATTTGTTGTGTGCCTGTGGGTGGGAGCTGAGAGGGGGGACCCTATTTCATCCCAGTTCTGTTAATAGGGTCCCCATCCCTTTCAAGATGGTTCCTAAAAACCCAGAGGTGGACGTTCTTCAGATTCAACTGCTGCACATGGTCAGGCTGGCCCAACACCACTTTTAACTCATCAAATGAGCAAAGATGACAGGAGCTAGCCTGCTGAGTGACCTGAAATCCATGGACTTCTTTTCCAGTGTGTGGAATATAATAACACTGGCATTAAAAATGTACTTGGGTCAGCCTGCCACTGGTGCTCACCAGGGGTGGGAGGGTGACAGGAGGTCCCAGCGGGCCAAGGGCCTGGGCTTTGACCTTAGTGGAGAACTGGGCTACTGAAAGGCTGAAAACCCGTCCCCCCACCCCTCAGCTCCCCAGGCCTTCCTACAGTGGGAGGAGCTCCATGGAATGCCACTGGCTAGAGCCTTGAACCTTTCTGCAGGCCTCGCCACCTCTCTTCCAGGCTATTCCGTCATCTTGGCAGGCTTTAGGGAGCACTGCGCCCCCCCACCCCATCCCTCCCGCAGCATCGGGCCCTGAAGGGGGTCTGCCCTGTGTTTTTTCATCATGTGCCTCTTCCCCCAATTACCAAAAACCCCCCTGCTCAATATAGGTAACTTGGAATTAATTTTAAAAATCAAAAGAAGCTAGGAAAAAACATCACCCATATTTCGAGGCAACCACTGTCACCATTTAGCGTATTTCTTTCTCTTTTTTTGAGTCTGTATTTCCTGACATTAGGAGTAATTCTAATATACTGTTTAATAGTATATTATAAACCTTCCCCAGGCCATTAAAAACTTTCATCAACCCAGGTTGTATATTTTGCACAATAGACCCAGAGGTTTGGAAAGTTTACATTTTTTTCTGGTATATTACACATGGTGGTGAATATTCTTGTAAATATACTTTGTCCACATTTAAGCTTATTTTCTTAGGGCAGGTTCCTGGAAATGTCATTGCTGCTTAGAAGAATATGAAAATTTTACGACTCATGATCAGTAATTCCAGAAAGGATATAGGAGTTTCCTCCCCAATACTAATCCATCTTCTGCATCGTCTATTATTATGTTTTAAAATCTTTCCTCATTGGATATTAAAAAATGACATCACTCTGATTTAATTTGCATTTCTTTGACTATGACTGACAGGGGTACTTTTCCTCTGTTTACTTCCTAGTGGCATTTCCTCCTTTGTGAATGTTCTATTCTTACATAAAAGGATTTTTGAACCGGGTGAGTCAACTGTTCCTTTGCTCTGTGGCTGGATCATATGCCCACGGGGTCACTGGGGCTGACCCCAGGACCACACCAGGCATTCAGGCCATTTTGAAGAAACAGTGTCTGGGCTTGTGATTAAAGAAGGATCTGGTAATTTACTTAGAAATCACTTATAAAACGATTTCTGTCAGTCTATGAAATAAATCTGGGGGAAGTTCACTTCAAGCTTAACCTCAGGAACCAGTGCTGCAGGTAGGTTAGGGCTAAACTCTCTTGGTTTGCCATCCTCTTGAGGATGAGTAACTTGAACCTTTGAAAGGGGACAGTTTTAGCCCTGGCGGGTGTGGCTCAGTGGATTGAGCACCAACCTGCAAACCAAAATGCCACTGCTTTGATCCTTGGTCAGGGCACTTGCCTGGGTTTCAGCCAGGTCCCCAGTGGGGGGCGTGCAAGAGGCAACTGAATTACTCTCCCTCTCTCCCTTCCCCTCTCTCTAAAAATAAATAAATAAAATCTCCTGTGACCAGACATAATTATTTGATGAGATTAGAAATCAGGAAAAATGAGATGAGCTGAGGAGTTCTTGATTTCTTATTGTCCAAATATGTGAAACTACACTTGACTGACTCATGAGAGAGGCTCCCTCTCGCCACCTCCTCCCCCAGCATCACCCTTTCCTACAAAACCAAGGCAAGCAGAGTCCTTTCTGGCTCACGTCTGGTTGGACAAGAACGGTCGAGAAGAACCCCAGACAGGTTATAGAAGAAGCCTGTGGACCAGAATACCCGGGAATCACGCAAGGGCATACTAAGTGTGCATTGTTTATAAGCCTCCCAGAGGCTCTAAAAAACCTTAACTGCAAGGAGTCTTTCGAAACACGCATTAGTGCTGCAGCGTGCCTTCTCCGTGGGGGGTGATACTGCCCCCAAGGGGGCAAAAACCAGTTCTTGGTGGGCAAAAATAACTGAGCTATGGCAGTAGTGTTGGCCTTCCAGAGGGCTGCGGTACATCGGAAGATACACAGTCCACCTGTGGTATTCGAATGCTACTGGGAGGGTGGGTGTAATTAGGAAAAATATAGAAAAGGCCTCTTGGAGGGGGTGGGGTGGGAGATAACATAAAAGGGTTGAGAAAACTCGATTCTAGAGCAAGTGCCCATAAACGCCCAGACACAAGACCCCCTTGAGATTTAATGCCATGGGACAGAAAGGTCTTTTGAAAATAGGAGTTTTAAAAACTAATCTCTTCCGTTGAGTCCTGCAGTGGTTTCTCTATCGACTGGAAACAAAAACCTAAAATCTCAGGGTGGTCTCAGCATGCCCTGCCCACCACTCTCGCTTACTTTATCTTCAAGTTCCGGGCCTGGGGCCTGGCAGGGCTGTCACTCAGCTCCTCTCAGGTCCCTGGGATCCCAGGGGACTGCAGAGCCTGCTCCCTCCTCCAGGCAGACACTTGTGGCCTTCTCAGCCTGGCTAACAACTCCTCCAACTCCTCCTCCTCCTCTATTAAGTCTGGCAACATCCTCCACCAGCTGGTTCTCTCTCTTAATTGCCCACTTATTTGTGTGTGTTTATTCTCTATGCGTCTCTCTTACTCCTAAGCTCCAAGAGGGCAGGGATCACATCTGCTTCGTTCACCCTACATCCCATACTTAGCACTGTGTCTGGCACCTAGCAGGAACTCAGTGAACAATAATTGAAAACGCGAATTGCATTTCTAAACGCTTCGATTACACACCAGGTGACATCCTCGCCCTGCAGCTCCGCAAGTCCTTCCCGAGCCAGGTTTTCTAACTTTACCCACTCACGACAGCCCCACCTGCGTGTGCACCTGCTGGTGTTGGCCCGAGGGCGGCCTTGTTTCCCCAGCTGTCAGCCCATCTCCTTGCTAATAAACACCACGGTCTGCATCTGGCTTACCTGGTTGCATGGCTGGTTTGGGCTGTGACCAGTGGGGTAGAAAAGACCCCGCAGCAAACTTGTGCCTTTGCTTCTCTGAGACTGTTACCTTCCCTGCCACTGATCCCCCAAATTAAGGTTCTTCAGGGAGCCCACTGTTGCTGAGAAATGCTTCTAGAAGGCTCTGGCACTTGTTTTAGAAACATTGTCAAGGACAGTGCTGTCACCTAACTCAGTCACCTCTCTGAGGAGGCCCATGAGAGAAATTTCATTTTCTTTTTTCCAGGAGAAAAACTTCTTTAGTGCTACTTGCTAAGAAAAGCTCCACTTTCCCCCAAGGAACCTGGTATTCCTTTTCCTCCTGACAATAAGAAAAAGTCATTGACAGGACCCCCCTTTCGGTTGTCAGGAAGCTCTGAGCCAGGTTCGCAGCCATAACGGTCACCTGAGCCTGCCTTTGCGCCAAACTGCGGTCCCTCTGCCCCCAAGTCCGCCAACCCCACTTCCCCACCAGGAAGTCAACGTCGGGTCCACGCCCATTCCTCTTTCTCCTCGTCTATGGCCGATTCTTATCTCCATCTCTCCATTCATCATTGGGTCTGTTCTTGTGACAGCTAAGCCTCTGTCGGGGGAGGAGGCAGGCGTGGCGATGGCACAGTCCTCACTCGCCCAGGGACACTGCCCCTCAGTTGTTTCGTGGGAACCACAACCTGCTCGGTCGCCCCACCCGGCTGCGCCCAGAGGCCCCTCACCTTCTCTCCATCGCCTCGATGGTCTCCGCCAGGGGCGTGTTGCGCGTCTCAGCCAGGAAACAGACGACCAGCCCGGCCAGGATCGAGGTGGCCCCGAAGGCCACGGGCAGCAGGATGGTGCTGAACTCCCCCACCACGGTGACCAGGGGGGCCGCCAGGCCCCCAATGCGGGCGCTGATGGAGGCAAACCCCATCCCCATCTGCCTGTGCAAGGAAGGTGGGCCGGTTAGTGGCTGCGGCCTAGGCTGACCAGGGAGCTGGGAGTGCCAGGGCGGGGAGGGCGCAGAGCAGGAAGGAGAGAGGGGACCTGCCTCGGTAAGCCCGGCAAGCGTTACCCAGGAGAGCCAGGGCCCCCAGCTTGGGACAGGTGCTCCTCTGACTCCCACTACGGAGGACCCACCTGATCTCTGTAGGGTATAGCTCTCCCGTGAACAGGTACACGCAGATGAAGGAGCTGGCCAGGCAGCCTTTGCCCAGCGCTGCCTGGGCCATGCGCAGCGTCTGCATATCTGGGGGGCGGGAGGACAGGGCTGTGGCAGGCAGTGGCCCAGAGCCCAGCAGGGGACCTGGGAGACGGGAAGGGTAGTGGGGGGGGGGACTTGGGAGGGGATGGGGTAGAAGAGACGGGGTGGGGGGCAGGAGGATTAAGGGCCTGTGGTGGGCACAGTCATGATGGGTAGGGGGCCCAGGACTTGGAGGGGAGGGATCAGGATTTCCGCCCCCTCGCGTTCCCACCTGGGCCCCAGAAGTGCCCACACAGCCCTTCTCTGACCTCTGCCTCCTTCCTCCCTGTTTCCGACTGTCACCAAGCCCTGCTGGGGAGCCCGGACAAGCTTCGGAGCTAGGTTTGGGCTCAAATGCCAACTCTGGCCCAGAGGGGCGACCTTGGTCACTGCCAGTTAACCTCTCTGAGCCTCACTGATCTCATCTACAAACTGAGGAAAATACCAGCGCCTGCTTCACAGGCTTGTCATAAGGTTGACACGGTGGCATGAGTGCAAAGTGCCCAGCACTTATTAAATGTTTGCTGTTACCACCTTTATTAACATGCTTGTCATGCTGTTGGTTACGAATAGCACAGCCCCGATGCCCACGTCCAACACTGGGGCAACAGTCAGGGAACTTATGGCATGTCCTTCGGTGAAACGTGTACTAGCATGGAAAAGCATATTTATACATAACATGCAGTGTGCAAAAGGATACATTATATATGTAAATACACATGTATAACCCTTTTTCTATTATTGTATATATACATGTATATAATAGTGTCTCAGTTATGTCAAATACAAAATCAATAAATAGGAAAAAACATCAGAAGTTTATCAAAACACCAATAGTAATAACCTACCTGTTTTACAGACAGGAGCTGAAGCAAAGAGAAGTCAGACAATGTGCCCAAGGCCAAGGCTATCACAGCGAGCCCTCAGCTCAGCACGCACCCTCGGACTGTGATACCCAACCCTGGCTTCTTGCTGGAATCACTGGACAGCTTTTTAAACCCTAAGTGTTAGGTCCCACTCCTGAGACTGACGGCACTGGCCTGGAGCCCCTGGGCACTGGCAGTTTTTGAAGGTCTCAAAGTGGTGACAGTTACAGGCAGGTTTGCAAACCCCTGCTCCGGGGCCAGCGGCTGAGGCTCAGACTTCAACCTCTCAACCGCTGAGATGCTGCCTGGCCAGGTGGACAGACACCAGCCAGCTCTTTGGTTGATCTTCTGCATCAGTCTAATATCCTTGAGGAGATGGTAAAAGTTTTGAGGGTATTTACAACCCTGACGCTGATTCAAGGCACTGAGTGCTTAATAAAAACCCTACTAATTGACAGTCACTTTCTTTCCAGATCCAGGAGACTGTCTTTCAGCCTTGTTCCCTTGTTGGATCTGTTGCCCACCAACCCCCAACCCCAGAGGCTCCCAAACAGCAGTGGCAGAAGCCGGTGGCTCACCTTCTGGCACAAACATGTTGGCGATCACCATGAGTCCGGCCAGGATGAGGAAGGAGGCCACTGTGGCTCGGCGGCCCACGTAAATCATGGTGGCGGTGGCCACCAGCATGGCCGGGATGTCTATGACCCCAAACAGGACCTGTACCAGGTAGACGCTGAGCCCAAACTTCTGCAGGTCCATGGCCAGGCCGTAGTAAGCCATGGAGTTGGAGAACCTGGGAGAGGCGGTCCTGCTTTGGAAGGTCTGGAGTGGGGGACAATCCCACATTCCCAGTGCACAGGGGACACAGCCCCCAACTCGAATAAGAGAACAGACTCTTTATCTGAGCATTTCCCGGGGCCAAGTGTGGGTTTTCACGTCAACTTTTAGTCCTCACAGGGACCTTAGGGGCAGATACCTAAGCAGGAAACTGAGGCACAAGAGGCTGGCTGACCAGCTCTGGGTCTCCCGGGCAGTCTGGTCTACCTGAGCCCAGCGGGTCACCACTACAGGGTGTGCCCGTGTCTGCTCCCAAGCACAAACAGTGCTAGCCTGCATTCCATTCTTCATAGACATCAACCCCTATTATAATTTAATGCCCAGGGCACCCTGTCGAGCAAATTGAAAACATTTTAAAGCAGCCGCATTCCCTCAGCATTTGCTAGCTTCCAGCCTGTGCTAACAGGTAGGGGTTGCCTTTGCAATTTTATCTATTTCACATCTTCATGCCTGTCTATGTTCCTGTTAGGAATTCCTTCCTGCTCGCCCAGCAACCTCTATTAACCATCTTTTAAAACCCACCCAAATGCCATTCCCTGCGTGAAGCCCTCAGCAGCCCCTATCAGGAGGACAGTTGTTAGGACAATTGCCATACCTCATGGAAGTTATTGTTTTCCTGTCTGTCCCCTTCTGAACCCACAAGTGCTCGTCTGGAGTGGGGCATGTCCCAGAATCCCCTGGGGAGCCCCAAGGGCATATCGGCAAGAGACACGGTGCATCCTGAGACAAGCTGTCTGGATGATTCCAGGAGGTGCCCCCACCCAGGTGAGACCCAGTGCCCAGGGGTGGGCTTCTCATCTCATCCATGACCCTATCTCAGCACCCAGCGGAGGGTCAGAGGACCCTTGAGAAGGGGCTTGAGGCAGGATTGAACTCACAAGGTTCACCTGGTCAGTTCATTGAACATATTTACGACTGAGTCCGTGTGGACAAAAGTTGTGTCTCTACCTCGGGTCAAAGTCCTGGGCATGAGCCCACCACCTACCAGACCACCATGAGACAGCACGTGACCTTGCGGATGGCCGGGGTTCGGAAGAGGTCCAGGACCGAGTTGGAGGCGCGGACGCTTGTAAACTCACTCTGGATGTAGGAGCTCAGCACCTGGGCAAAGAAGGCTTCATCAGGGGAGGAGAGGGATCTGAGACGCCATTCCCTGCCGGGTGTCCGTTCATCCACGGAGAGGAGGGCCAAGGTCGAAGTCCCTGGGAGGAAGGCTGGTCCTAGTCTCCTCTCCATCCCGAGCCTGATGGCGCTCCACAGGCTGTCTCCAGGGATTTGGGATGATGCCGAGGCTCCCTCGTATGTTCGAAGGCTCCCGAGCTGCCTGCCGATGAGGCTGAAATAGCCGCCTCTGGTTCCAGTGGGACCCCCTGCCTCACCTTGGTAGAGACTCTGAGACAGTCTTGGCCAGTGGTTAAGAACAGCTGCTCTAAGTGGTTCTGCCACTTCCTGCTGTGTGTTGTGAGGCAAATTACCTGACCCATCCAAACTCAGGTGTCCTCATCGGCGAGAGTGAGACATTAAATAAGACTGTGTGTGTGACGCCCTTAGCATAGTGCCCAGCATGAGGCTCCATAAATGGTACTTATTTATAATAAATGGTAATGATCGTATCATAACTAGTATATATAATAAACGGTACTTTGTTATTAATTATTCAATAATTTTATTTTATGATCTTTTTTATTTTTTAATAATTTTTAAAAGATTTTATTTATTGTTAGAGAGGGGGAAGGGAGAGAGAAAGAGGGGGAGAGAAACATGGATGTGTGAGAGATACATCAATCAACTGCCTCTCACACGCCCCCAGTTGGGGACCTGGCCCCTAACCAGGCATGTGCCCTTTTCTAGGAACCAAACCCGTGACCTTTCAGTTCACAGGCTGGCGCTCAGTCCACTGAGCCACATCAGCCAGGACTGATCTTTATTTTAATATTTTTATTTTATCATTTTATTTAAATTCTGGCTGGCTGTCAGTGTGAGTGGGGCTATTTCTCCATTGTCCAGATGGAGAGTCTGGTGAACAAAGCGGCTGAGATTTTTACCCCAGGCCACACAACCATTCAGCGGTTGCACGGCTTTGCTGCACGGGGACTCTTCCCGCTCTGTTTATTCCCAGTTCCTTCACCTGGACGGTGTCCGTGTCCTGGGGAGCTACTAAACCCTGGCAGATCTCAAGGCCACCAGCAAGACCGAAAACTGTTCCTGCCCTTCCTTCCGCCCATCCCGCCTACCTCCTGGGTCAGCCTGTCCCCTTCCTCCTTTCTCCCGTTCATCTCGGCCGCCTTTCTCAGGTTCCGCAGAGCTAGCTGGGACTTGCCATGGAGCAGGAGCCATCGGGAGGACTCTGGGAGCCACCTGGGACCAAGGGAAGGGTGAAGAAGGCCGCAGGGCTGAGTGGAACTCACTCTGGTCCCCAAACCCAAACACACCTTCGTTCACCTTCTTTCAGACCCTAGCAAAGGAAAAATATCCTGCCCTCTGAAGCACTGGGAAGACTGGGGGACGCCCGGCTTCCCTTTTTTGCAACACATCAGAGAATCGCCGGAGCTACTTAGAGGCCGCTGGGGACTGGGGACTTGGACAGATCCAGTTTCGAGCCTGGATCTGAACCCAGTGCGTGACCTTGAATAAGTCATGGACCCTCCCTCGGCTGTGCCTCACGTCCCCTCCTATGAAATGCCAAGGGTGATAGTGAGACACAAAGGAGCTGATAAAAGCAAAAAGCACTCAGATTGTTCTGGAACCCCATGCTAAGGTAAGGGATTTTTATGGAGCTTCCCCAGAGCCATGCACATACTTGGAAGCCTGTGGCCCCACAAGCACCCCTCCTTCATATCCCGCCAGTGCGGAGAAGTCCCAGTCACTGCACACCCCGAAGCCTCCCGGAGGGATGGGTCAGCCACACAAGAGCACCCTCCCCCACCCACTCTGCTCAGAACATACCAAGAATAGAGGAAAAAGATGAGGAAAGGAACAGAGACGGCAAACTGCAGCCAGCGCCAGGGGCGGATCAGGTATGCCACTCCGGCCAGGATGAGCTGACCCAGGGTGAAGGAGAATCCCAGCAGGACGCCCGCCACGGTCCGGCCCCGCGTGGGCATCCACTCTACGACTGTGGAGAAAGCACAGCACGCTGGGCGGGCTCTCCATCACAGGGTTGCTTAATTCACTCGCCCCTCTGTAATGACTGCAGTCACTTTAAGTCACCTCAGAGACCCACTGAGACACTGGCAGAGGCATCCTGACCCCACTCCTTACACTCAGCGAAATTCCAGGTGGACCAAAGACCCAAATGTGAAAACAGAACCACAGACATATTAGAAGAAATCGTGACAGATTTTTTTTTTCAATCTTAGAGTCAGGAAAGGCTTTTCTAAGAATGTCACAAAACCCAGAAGCAATAAAGGAAAGGTCAATAACCCTAACTTCATAAAAATAAGAAGTGTCTGCATTAAAAAACAAAAACGGGAAAAAAAAGCCCCAACAAACCCCAACCCACCATAAGCAAAGACATAATGTCAGTAAAAAAAGGCAAAGAAAAAAACTGCAACTCAGCAGATAAAAGGGGAATTTCCCTAACATTGGAAAAGTTCTCACAAATCAATAGGAAAACAAACAACAAGCCAAACAAACAAACAAACAAACAAACAAAAAACAGGCAAAGGATGTGAAGAGTTTGGTAGAAAAGGAATTAAAATGGTTCTTAATTGCACGATTTTTTGGTGAACAGCAAAACTTGGAAACAATCTAAATGTGCGTCCGTGGGGGCTGGTAGGTGAGTCGCTGAGCGCTCTTACAAGGCAACCCTAATTAAACGATGCAGACGCTCCTTTCCACGGGCAGCCAGATGCGCGTTCAGCCCATTAGCGAATCCTGCACAATCAAGCCAGAATCTGAGTCCTTCCTATCCCCGCTGCTGCCACACCCCGACCCAGGCCAGCCTGGCCTCTCACTGGGTGACCACAGAAGCCTCGGAACTGGGCCTCTCGCTTCTGTCCCTCAGTCTAATGCCAGCCGGAGGAATTCCAGCAAATGCTAACTCAGATCAGCTGGGCCCCTGCTCCGCTCAGGACCCTCCAGAGGCTCCCGTCTCAGAGGAAAAGCCACAGTCCTTAAAAGGCCACAAGGCCTAAGGATCTGCCTCCCCATCTTCCTGACCTCACTGGTCACCCATCCCCTGGCTCCACTTCAGCCACAGGGACATCCATGCTCTTGAACCCACTGGGCACGCTCTCCCTTAGGGCCTTTGCCTGCAACGCGTTTCCGCTGGAACCACAGGGCACGCTCCCTCACCTCCTTCAAGCTTTGCTTAAAGTGACCCCACTTTCCTGACCATTCCACTTAAGACTGCAGACTGCCCTCCACCCCGGGCATGTTCAGTCCCTTCCTCACCTTTAGTTTCCTCTGTAGCGCCTACCACTTTCTAACATAGCACGTAACTCACATTTTTGTGTTATTATCCATCTCCCTGCACGAGAACCCAGGATCCACAGGAGCGGGATCTGCTCTGTTCGCGGCTGCATCTCTGTGTTTCAGAGCCACACCTGGAACCTGGCAGTAGTGTGTGTGTGTGTGTGTGCGCGCGCGCACGCGCACGCTCTCGTGTGCGCAGTACACGGGTGATTCTAGCATGAGATGGACCTTAGACATGTGTTCCTGCCTTCAGATTACATGAGCCGTGGCTGGACAGAATGAGGCAGGTAGGTTGGGATTTGCTGACGTCTTGCCGTGAGCTCAGTGCCCTTCCATGTCCCAATGTGGGAAGGGAGGGTGCAGCCTGGTGCGCCCTGGTTCTCCGGGCCCCAAGATTTCCCACCACCCCTGAAATGAAAGACCCTGTCCCGTTTGGGCAATAGTTTCTGAATCCCTCAGACCCTCCCGGAGGCCTGCTGGTGTCCTCAGGGGAAAACCAAGTAGAGGACAGTGTAGGCAGGTGGCAGGCCTGCACGTAGGGAAGGCTTCCCACTGCCCCACCGTGCTCTCTGCCAGAGCCACCAGGGAGCTGCCTGGAACCAGCCTGGAGTGAGCCCTGACCCTGCCACTTCGAGGGGTGGGCACATCCCCGCCTGGCACCCCGGAGGCCAGGTCTCTGCCGTGGCACCAAGGGGTCACCACCTTTGCAGTGTGGGAGAACCCTGCCCTTTTTGGATTTACATAATCTCAGGGCTGTGTTTCATCTCACTTCTCTGTGTCCCCACACTGAAAGCCTGGCACACAGTAGGCGTTTAATAAGTGGTTATTGTTGACTAATTCACACAGGAAATGAATCCAACCCTTTCAGTTACTGACGGCAAATCACTATCCAGGGCCCATGGCTTACTGCTGGCAGGGCCACTGCTGAGAGCCCAGGTCTCTCAAGATCCTGGTGGGAGTTTCAGAGGTGAGGTCACTGGCTGAGAATCCCGCACAAGGAAACAGGTAAGATAGACATGATGATAGGGCTGCCATGCGGCCTTCCATGAGCCTTCCCCGGCCCCGCCCCGCCCCTGCTTGGCTGGACTCACCCAGAGAGAGGGAGTTGAGGATGATGCCAGAGAAGGTCATGCCCATGAGGAACCGGAAGACACAGTAGGCGCTGAAGGAGCTGAAGTACGACGTGGCGGCCCCCGAAACTGCCAGCTGCAGGTACGACCAGACCAGGGGGCCCTTGCGGCCCAGCCTGAGCCAGGCCATGGGCGCAGCATTAGGGCCCCACTGCGGGGATGGTCAAAGGAGAGTGAGAGGAAGCTCCCCTGTCCCACTGCCACTGAAGCTGCCCCTCCGTAACAGAACCACTTTTGTGCCGGACCGGGACCGGCACTGATGGTGGAGGTTGGTTCCAGGGGGAGGGGCATGGTGTGGAAGAAAGTTGAAGATGAAGAGGCGTGGGCCCTCTTCTGTTGCTTCACTCGAGTGGTATTTCTGGCCTCCCCCTACCAAGCCACCACATTCCAGGGCAGAGGACAGGCAGGGGTTCTGCGAAGGCCCAGAGGCAGGGGCAGTGGGTGGGGACCTTCTGGCTGGAGAGAGGCCTCAGACCAGAGCGCCCACGTGGCGAGCTCTGGGCGGGGAGAGCAGGACCCCAGGTCATCTTCGCTTAAACTGGTCACAGTGGGAGGCCAGGTTGGGGTGGGGGCTTGTCACACCACAGAGGGGTCCAAGGCCGAGTAGCAGGGTTATCCCTCTGCTGCCGTGGCATCGCCCCATTTGTAAGTGAGGGTCCGGGAGGGCAGCAGGCCAAGAAGGGGCGGGGTGTATTTCTTCTCCACACACCCCATGATACACAGATGCATTCATTCACTCATTCAATTGTGTTACATAGAAGTTCACCCGTCGCCTCTAAGTAACAGGCCTCAGTTCGGTGCTGATGACATACAAGACTCTATGGAATGTGTCTGACCCATGGACGTGAACAAAGGTATAGGGATTCCCTGGGAAGTGGGAGGTGCTGAGTGGAGGGGGGCAAAGGGGGAAAAATTGGGACAACTGTAATAGCGTAATCAATAAAATACAGTAAAAAAAAAAAGACGCTATGGGTAAGATACACAAGCTCATACCCAGGAAGCCAGGGTGTCATGTCACAGTGTGATGGGGCTCTGACAGAGCTCCCACTAGGGCCTGCCGGCAGCACCCTCCAGGTGTGGGGTCTAGAGTCCAGGGAGACTCTCCGGAACATGAACTGGCAACACTGAGAGGGGCATCGTAGAGGAGAGAGGAGAGGAAAGGGGGAGAGAGAACGGAAGGAGGAGACAGGAAGGAAGGAGAAAGGAGCCCCGAAGAGGAGGCGTGGGAACTGACTTTGGCAGGGTCCCGGACCATGTTGTGTTTCCGGGGGTCTCTCTAGAGGGACCCCAGCCTGTCGCTGGGGGTCTGTAGTTGGGTCTGACTCATCCCCACAATGGGACTCAGCCCAGGCAGTAGCGGGGCTGGGGAGCACTTCCGGAAAGAATGCGCAGGGGCCTTGAGGGGCGGAAAGAGCCAGGCACAGGGCCATGTGTGGATGTGCCAGCGCGCGTGAAGAGCGGGGGACGCAGCATCTATACACATTTGCTTGGGTTGCTTAAAATGTCTCTGGGAAGGCACAGAGAAACCAGGCTGCCTCCCAGAAGTTACTGGAGGGTGGGGTGGCAGTGGGAGAGGAGTGCTTCCCTACAAACCCCTGTGCCTTCTGGGATTTTGAATAACGTGAATGTATTATGTGTATTATCAATCTACAAATACATGAATAAGCACTAATGAAGAAAAGTTGCGCTGGCTGGTGTGGCTCAGTGGACTGAGCGCTGGCCTGCAGACCGAAAGGTCACTGGTTCAATTCCCAGTCAGAGCACATGCCTGGGTTGCGGGCCAGGTCCCCAGTTGCGGTTGTGCGAGTAGCAACCAATCTATGTTTCTCTTGAGCATCGATGTTTCTCTCCCTCTCTCCCCCTCCCCTCCCCTCTCTCTATAAATAAATAAAATCTTTTTTTAAAAAAAAGAAAGAAAAGAAAAATGAACCAAGAAGCTGGGGTATTTCCAGCGCGGGCTGGCTCACCTGTCCGCCAGGCTGCCGAACACGGCAGCACCCACCAGCACCCCAGCCATGTAGATGGACTGAGCCAGGTCACGGAGGGTGCGGGCCTCGCACACCAGATTCCACTGCAGGGGAGAGAGAGGCACGCTCCAACCTTGGCTCCAGGCAGCAGCTCCCCCCCGTGCCACCCTGGCCCCCACGGACCTCTGTCACAATGGTGGATGGGAAAACGCTGTGGTCGTAGACCCAGCCGTCCTTGCAGCTCTCCGTGGCCGCTCCGTTGACCGAGGTATTGGGGCTCAGGAGGGCCCACTGAGGCTCTGTGAAGCGCCGGCATGGCTCAGGGGCCCCAAGCTGGTCCAAGGGCACGGTGGCCCTCAGCCAGGCTCCGGAGTTGTTGGTGGCTGCAGTAGGTTTGGCAGGACCTCGGCAGTGGTGGTGGGGCACGGCGGCGGTGAAGTTCTGCAGGAAGTTGTGGCAGGCCAGCAGGCTGCAGGGCAGCAGCAGCAGCACTGTGTAGATGAGCTGGAAGCGGCCCACGCCACCCAGCGTGTCCAGCAGGTCTGTGAAGGCCATGGCCTCAGGCTCGACCCGAGGCCCAGCCTGCAGGGGCCTTATGTAATGGGGCTGGGACCCAGCCCTGGGAGGTGGGAGAACAGGCCCAGGGGTAGGACCACAGATGCCCTGGGTCTGGCAGCTCAGAAGGGTCCGGTTACAGCTCACAGGAGGCCTCGCGAGTCCCCGTGTCTGCAGGGCTTCCCCTCCCCCCAGACCCTTTCTCCTCAATTTTCTCGGCCTCACGCCTCCTGAGTTAGAAAAGTGAGTGTCTGGCAGCCACTGCCCAAACCTGTAGGCCCTGACGCCCTGCCCGCTGTCCTCCGTGGGGGTCCCAGCAGCAAGTGCTGCCTTCCCCTTGCCCTTGAATGGGGTTCGTGAGGGTCCCCAGATCATCCAGCCCCATGGTGTTCCAACCCTCCCATCAAACCAAACCCCGTACAGAGACCTACGAGGACGGGGCCAGCACACTTACTACCCACCCCGCCCTCTCACAGCCAGCTCGGGCTCCCAGGGAGTGGTGGGCCCACCCCCCTTCCTGATGAGGGCACTGAGGCCCTGCAGAACCTGACCCAGGGGCTCCCAAGGGCAAGGTGCAGGCTCAGGGTGGCCCGCTCCGGGCCCCGTGCCAGCCTGCGGCAGGCAGCATCACGGCAGTCTGCCATTGGGGCCCCGTCTGCGCGCCCAGCAGCCGAGGGTACCCCACCCCCCACACCTGGCTCCATCAGCCTTTGATCTGCACATGCTGCCCTCTTTTGCGGCTTCCTCCTCTACCCCCATCTCAACCCGCTCTTATCTCTGGTAAGAAAAGCCCTGATCCCAGAGGGGGTTGGAGCCACTTACATAAGCTGCAGGTGTCTGGGTCACAGGGGACCCCGCCCCCAAAGAGGACCTGAAGGAGGCTCTGTGTTCTGGGGAGCTGCCTGGGGGGTCAGGATTGCACGAAGTAGGGGTTTGGGTTTCAACCAGAGCTTCACAGGCAGGAGCTTGCAGGGGAGGCAGGGGTGAGGTCTCCAGGACTTCCAGGAGGGGGTGCAGGCCCAGCAGGGCCACACCGCTAGGATCCCAGGTGGCCCTGCTGGGCCAAGGCAGCAGTTTGGGGCAGAAACACACTCGAGAGACAGATGTGGGGCCTTTTTCCTTTATTATTTGGGGTTTCT
This sequence comes from Mormoops blainvillei, assembly GCA_004026545.1. NCBI lineage: Eukaryota > Metazoa > Chordata > Mammalia > Chiroptera > Mormoopidae > Mormoops > Mormoops blainvillei. The sequence continues at coordinate 45,372 of PVJD01006537.1, forward strand.
CTGCATGGAAACATGAGCCCCCCCACCCCACACCCAGGTGCCTCTGGCACCCCCATAAGTTGTATCCCAGTCACTGAAGTCCCTTTTAAAATCACCAATATAAAAAAAGGAGGGAGGGAGGGCCTGATCATTCCCTGGGCCAGGCGGCTCCTGGTCGGCAGACGGGGCTGGGGGTCAGGCCGTGGGGCTGGGGGGGCATTGGCTTCTGCACAGGAAAGGACAGGCGTCCCCAGCCCTGGGGAGGCAGCCCGGCCCTGGCTGGAAGGGGGCTCTGCACGCTACAATACAGGCTGTACAGAGCTAGTGGTTATGGTTTAAAGTCTGCAGGTGAGGCCAGGTGAGTGGTCTCTGGAGTGAGGGGCGAGGACACATCAGGATGCTGGGAGGCCAGGGCTGTCAGCTGCCCCGGAACCTGTCCTGAGGCAGGAACAAGCAAAAGCTGCCTTCCTGGTTTGGCGACGAGAGGGGCTGGGGAAGCCCCTCTGAGCCCACGGTCTTCGGAGCAGGGAGGGCCACACAGCTTTGCCCAGAGCAGATGAACCATGGCGGCTGGGAGCTGAAGGGACAGGAGGCTGCCTCCGCTCCGAGGAAGGCACTTGCAGCTGGCGTGGCCTGGTGTGGTGTGGTGAGAAGGCGTAGCTTGGCAGATGGCGGAGGGAGAGGAACGCAGCACGGGGGCCTAACCCTCGCCTCATGCAAACATGGTCAGCTGTAACCACTGCCGGGCGGGCGGGGAGGAGAGTGGAGAGGAGGATAAGCTGAGGCAAACCCGAAGGCTGGTATCCCAGCCCCATGGCTCAGCGGCCACCATCTTTTCACCCCTCTGAGGGCAGGTCAGAGAGGGACCCTCTCAGCAGGTATGGGGGCGGGGCGGTACTTTCCTACCCCCTCTACCCTTGGGATAACAGGCTGCTGGCTCCTGCAGAGGCCTCCGGGGGCCTGGTCCTCCCTCCCTGCTCCCTTCCAGGGACCCGGACACCCCACCCCATCCTTCCCTGGTCTTCAGGGCTGGCTCTGAGGCCACAGGCTCTAGCCCCAGGAAGGTAAGAACACTCCGTCACCCAAGGACCCTTCCCCACCTGGCCAAGAGAGGTTCCTACCTTAAACAAGTCAAAGGTCACAACCCCATCCAGGTCTGTGTCCAAAGTTTTGAAAAACCCTGTGTGTTCAAGAAAAGATGATGTGAGGCTGAGATTTCTGGGAGGCATTCTCACAGGCCTCCCCTCCTACCGTACCCGCCACTTCCCCGCAGCACCTAAGCTCTCTCAGCCATCACAGCCATTAGAGTCTCTTCCTGCTGCTTGAGTGCACCCCCCAGACAGGTCTCCGGGCTCGGGCCCACCTGGGGCCCAAGCCCCGAGACCCCCACCTCCCTCGTACATGCACACGCCGCGGAGGGTCTACATCTGGAGGACGGAGCTAAATGGAAACACTCACGGAACATGGTCTCCAGGCGCACCAGGCAGCACACAAAGTTGTCAAAGTCCACGGCCAGGTCAGGCTCCGAGTAGCGGGTGATGATGAGCTCATACAGCTTCTTGTTGAGCTTGAAGCCTGGCCCAGGGGAGCAGCTAAGAACCAGGCAGCCCCAGCCCAGCCCACGGGGACGGGGAGGGAGCCCGGGGCCGGAAGGGCGAGCCCTGCCTCTCTCAGTGGAAGCTGTGGCACACTCCACCCCTCCCTGTCTGTGGGGCCTCAGGCCCGTCACTTTCCCTCTCGGAGTCGCACTTTTCTTTGTGCACAGTGGGGACAATAAAAGCCCCTATCCTCAGTAGCTGCAGTGAGGACAAACGGAAATGCTGCTAAAACACTTAGCTCAGGCCCTGGCTGGTGTGGCTCAGTGGACTGAGGCCAGGTCCCCAGTATGGGGCATGTTAGAGGCAACCACGCATTGATGTTTCTCTCTCCCTCTTTCTCCCTCCTGTCCCCTCTCTAAAAATAAATAAAATCTAAAAAAAAACAAAAACCCCCCCAACAAACCCACTTAGCTCAGTAACCATGAGAAAAAAGGAGAGGATGGCTGATCCAAAACACACCACCACCATCACCATCACCCCGCCCAGGGACAAGGGCCAGTTAGTCGGCAGGGAAGCAGCCTGGGGCCGGGGTCACCACCCTCAAGTCTCACCTGCAGACTCGATGGCCATCCGCATCTCATAGGCACTCATGCTGCCTGACTTGTCCAAGTCGAACTTCCGGAAGATGGTCTGGGGTGGGGAGCAGAGTTGGAGGGCTAGGCGGAGGCAGCCAGCCCTCCCACTGTGCCCCAGGGTGGAGGATTATTCAGAGCTGGGGGGGCCCCAAAGGTGGGTCGGCTGCGGGGGTACCCGGGCTGCAGGCAGCAACCCCGAGGAGGAGGGCCTGCTCCATGCAGCCGGTGGTCCGGCTGGGCCCTGCTGTCTGTGACTAAGGCCATGGGCGGAGGGGCACTGCTGCCAGCAGGCCCACCTACCAGGTAGTTCCGGATGCGGTTCCACAGGATATTGAACTCCACCAGGCCCAGCTTCCCATTGCCGTCCCGCTGGGCGGCCGTTAAGAAAAAAACTCCGAAGCTTAAACCAGGAGTGGGGAGCAAAGAGCAGCTTGGGAGAAGGGGAAGGGGAGACCGGCCGTGGAGAGCACCAGGCTGGGGGAGAAGTGACAGGACAGGGGTACGTGGCCCGTGGCCAGGCCTGCCCTGTTCCCTGAATCTGGGTGGGCCGGGGACGCATGCAGAAAGAGCGCCCGCCTCAGGGTCACTCCGGGATGCGGGCCCTGCTCCACCTCTCGCTTGACACAAGGCCCGTGACTCAGTTTCCCCCTCCCAATCAACGGGACGATACCCAGAAAGGCACTGGTCCACCCTGGCTCCACAGAACTTTGTCCCTTTCTTTGCACTGTTCCCAGGACAAGCCACCCAGCGCCTTTCCCACGCCTGCACCCCCGGCCCCAGGCCCCAGGGCAGGATACGTCCATGAGGTTCACCATGCTGCGGCAGGACTCCAGGCTGAAGCCCTTGGTCCGTAGGTCTTTGTCTGTAAGGAAGAACAGTTCCAGAGATACGTCAAAAAAATAGAAAATGGATCTGCCTTTTGACTCAGAGATCCCACTTCTGGGAATATATCTGAAGGAACCCAAAACACCAATTCGAAGGAACATAAGCACCCCTACGTTCATGGCAGCATTATTTACAATTGCAGCCTGAGCGTCCATCAACTATGGGATATTTGCACAATGGAATTCTACTTGGCCATAAAAAAGAAAAAATTTTACCCTTTGCAATACTGTGGACGGACCTGGCGAACATTATGCTAAGTGAAATAAGTCAGAGAAAGACAAATACCACATGATTTCACTCATACGTGGAATCTAACGAAGAAACTGAACTAACAAGGAAAAGGGGACAGACTTATAGATGGAGAGCAGGTGACGGCTAGTGGCAGGAGAGATTAGGGGGTGGACGGATTGAGCAGAAAAGGAGAAAGGGCTCACAGACATGGACAACAGGCAGCGATTGCTGGGGGCAGAGGGGTAAAAGGGGACTAAATGATAATGGGGAAAAAAAAATAAAGATTATATATTTAAAAAAAAGAAAAAGACAAAACGGTTCTAGCACCCCAGCCCAGAGAGCTTCCCGTGCCTGCCCCAAGGCGGGGGCTCCGGGTGGGACAGGATCAGGGAGGCAACATTCCTGCGTCCCCTGGCGTAAAAAATCTAGCAGAGTAAGTGTGTAGTGGTGCTTTTTTTACAATCAGAAGTAACAGTTCAGAGTCTTTCAGCAAGCCGGCCAGCGTCCTTACAGCCAGACCAACACCACCGTCAGGCCAGAGTAAAACGAAACCTATGCAAAGCAGTAGTGAAAGGCACGCAGCGGAAACACAAGGCAAAGGTGGCCTCAGCTGGAGTGGGGTCTGCTGCAGGCTCCGGGGTGAGAAGAAGAGCAGGGTTCTGGGTAGGGAACAGCATGGATGGAGGTTGGAGGTCAGAGTTCGGAGGTGGGGGCAAAGGGAAGGTTGGGGGGGCGGCTGCATTCAGCTGTGCACATCAGGGAGTAGCCCCGGGTCCATCGCCTGGGAGGAGGGGGTCCTGTATGTTGGCCCTGAGGTGCTGTCAGAGGCTAGGCTTCTAATTACACCAGGGCATTGCACTCAGGCACAGAGATGGGCACAATTCCAGCAAGATGGAACTGTGAGGAATTTGGGAGGAAAATGGAGGTGAGCGGGGCTCAGGAAGGCAGCGGAAGGTTTCCTCCCTCACGAAGACCAAGGGGTCGGGTTCAGTCAGTGTGGGAACAGAAGCCTAGATTGTGGAGTTTGGAGGAAACGGGGGTGGGGGTGGTCGCAGGACACAGGGTGGAGAGCAGCCCCTCGGGGAGACTCACGTTTTTTGATGATCCTGTTGAGAATCGTCTGCAGCTCCTTGACACTGATCTCCATGTCCTGCAGGAAAAGGGAGGATGGCACGCGCCCTCGGGAGAAGCTGCCCCTCGGTGCCCCAGAGGCCCCGCCCCACCACGCCCCAACCTACCTCCCCTGCCAGTTGTCTGAAGAGGGTCTTGAAGCTCTCGTCAATCTCCTCTTCTGAGAGCACTTGCTGGATGGAGAAGGGAGGGGCAGGTCAGGGACTCCCCAGCCCGGCCGCCACCTGGGCAGCAGCTAGAGGCGGGGCTGGGGCCACTCATTAACTATGTTGTCACTTCACCTCTGAGCCTCACTCTCCTCATCTGTAAGATGGGAATCTGCCCCCCCCCACTCTACCCCCTGCCCAGGATTCTTATGGCCCGAATGAGGAGGGAGCAGTTCACTGAGTGATGGGTGAGCTTTGGCTCCCTGCTGTGCTACCCTGGACAAATTCCTTAACCTCTCTGAACTTGAGTTTCCCACCGAGAGGGGAGACGGTGACAGCACCGTGACAGTGTTGTTGTGAAGGAAACAGGGAGACCTGGGGAAAGACCTCGGCACAGACCCGGCAGAGAGTGAGCGCATAGGGACCCAAAGTTCTCTGCAAACTGTAAAGTGCTGGGCAAAGAGGACTTAGTATTATTGTTATGGCTCTGCCCTGCCAGCCAGAGCCCAGGGCACGGGACCCCGGGGTTCCCCTCACACACCCAACGGGAGGGAGAGGAGAAAGGCCTCGTGGGGGCAGGGCACGCACCTCGTCAGGAAGATTGGCCTGGACCTGGTCGTCCAGCTCCCTGTAGGGGGGGGAGAAAGGCAGGCCAGTCAGAGGGGAGGAGGGGGGCCTGTGGGGGGCGGGACGCGGGGAGGGGCCATGACTCACTCGGTCCCGGCGCTCTTCTCCGAGAAGAAGCGCAGCACGAAGTCGCCCTCCTTGTTGGGCTCGAAGGTGGAGGGTACCACCACGTACTCCCCGGGTGGCAGGCGGAAGCGGGTGCTGACCTCCCGTAGGTTGATGAACTGCTCTGATCGGGCCCGAGATGCGTTGGCCAGGAAGAAGTCACGCTTCAGGTGCACGGCTGGCTGGCCCGCCAGCTGGTGGATGGGAAGGAGGGAGTGGGGGCTGCAGCTGCCCGCTCAGCCCCCCCTTAGGAGCTGTCCCCAGACCCAGAGGCCAGGCTCCAGGTTCTGGCCAAGGGGCTGGAGAGCTGGATCATGGCTCAGTGCCCCCTAGGCTACGTGACCCTGACAAGTCACTTTGTCTGTTTCCTTATCTGCAAAATGGGGGTGACAGCCCTGCCTACTGCACAGCGGTAGCGGTGAATGTAGATACTAAAACCATGTCATAACATTCTCCTTATTACTACCCGGAGATTCCTCCACGTCAGACACCGCAGGGCACTCTGCTCGTGGCAGCCCTGTGAAACGGCGCCCTTCAGCCCATTTCACAGACACCGACGTCGAGGCTTAAAGCTGACGCCACTTACTCAGGGGTGCAGAACGCTCAGCCATCCGCCGCCCTGCTCCTAACCACTGCCCCGGAAGGCCTTGGCCGACACTCACGCAGTGTAAACAGTGAGACGGCGAGTGCCTTGGGTGTGCACGGTGGGCGGGGGGCCCTGGGGGCCAAGGTTCAAATCCAGCTCCCTCGCTCGTTACCTGCTCTGACCCCCAGTAGAGCAGTTTGCTCTGCCCACTGAACAGTGGGCACTTTGTGAGTGGTAAAACAAGGTGACTTCTTAGTTCTCTGTATACGGCCTTGCCACCGTCCTGCTCCCCTCTGGGCACCATCAGGCATGTGTGTTCGGGGGCGTGTAAATCCAGGCGAGTCACGTGGCACACCTACCTCCATAGGGACCTACAAGAGAGACAGCAAAGTCAGAGAAGTGTGCTGGGCCCAGGGGCAGAGGGCGCAGCACATACCGGGTAGGGGCCCTGAGTTCTTAAGATGACAATGACCAAGGCGAGGAGGCAGGGCCCTGGGCCTGGGGCCAGTGGTGACCCAGGCCTGTCTTCGCACGATAGAGGGACACCAGGAACCCGGGGGCGAGGGGGCAGGCAAGATCCTCTTTGTCCCTGAAATGCCCTGGGCCTCAGCTCTGAGTCAGAGCCCCCAGGGTGGCCAACAGCAATGTCCTACAGCCCAGGGACCTCAGAGGGCCATCTGCCACCAGGGGCCCTGGGCCCAGGTCAAGGTTGTGGCCACCCTTTACCCCCACCAGGGAGGTTCAGGAGTTTCTGTCTGTCCTGAACACAGTGCAGGTGTATCATACGCCTGCACACCAGCCTCTGCTTCCACACTCCCAAGACCGGTTGCTCACTACCCCTCCAGGGAAACCCACTGGCCCCCGGAAGCTGCCTTCCAGGGCTCAGCCAAGTCAGCTCCCTCTTCCCAGGAGCTGCCTTCCAGCCTGTGAGAATGGGAACGAACCCCAGAATCTTCTCCTCTCCTAGCCAAGCATCTTCCTCCCCCTCCACCCGCCTCACGGGATGAATTTTAGGCCTCCGCCCGCCTTGAGTCCGGCAGAGGGCCTCAGCAGGTGCCTCCCTGGGCTCAGTCTCCTGCCCTCTGTGGCCTGATTCACCCCAGAGGCTCAGGATGGGTTAGCGACAGCAGTGGTGTCCTTGGGCACCCCCTGTCGGATCCTGCCTGTGGTGGGCAGGAGCCCGGCTTTGCAGCCAGGTTCTGGGCCCATCCGCCTGCTCACCTCGTACACTGCGAAGCCGATGGTCTCCATGTCGCGGCCAAAGCGGCGCTCCCGGCGGCGATGCTTCTGCATGAGCGCCAGTACGAAGCTGCAGCCTGACTCTCGACCCCCGTAGTCCTCGTCCGGGTCATCTGTCTCCTCCAGCCGGATCTTGAACTGGGGGTTCACCCAGAAGGTGGCTGCAAGAGGAGAAGAGGTCGGGATCAGAGCCTCAAGCCTTCTCCTCCCCCATGTGTCTGTCCATTCATTCATTCATTCAACAGATATTACTTAGTGCTCACAATGTGCCATGTGACAGACGTGCAGGGGGACACACACACAGGTTTCCTCCCTCAAGAGTTCACATTCCTGACAGGTGAGGCAAAGTATGTGCAAGCCCGGTTAATTAACAGAACAATTACAGAGAATAAGCAAGCTGGAGTGGATCGGGGAACGCATCTTTGAGGCGGCACTGAGCCGAGAACTGAAGGGGAGCCCTGGGAAGACACTGGGAAGCAGGACCCAGGCCGTGGGAGAAGTAAGCGACACACGTCAGAGGACAGCCAGGGTCTACTGAGGCTCTGGGTTCCAGGGAGGTGCCAGAGGTCTGCAGAGTCAGGGTGGTGGTGCGGAAGGTGGACTGAATCAAAGAGCAAAAGGACCTTCTGACAGACTTGCAAGGGGGGGGGGGCATGCTGGATGAGGGATTAGGATTTTATTTTATTTTTTTATCCTCACCCAAGGACATTTTTTTATTGCTTTTAGAGAGAGAGGGAGAGAGGAAGGCAGAGAGAAAAACATTGATGTGAGGGAGAAACACCGATCAGTTGCCTCTCATATGCGCCTGACTCTGGGGTTGAACCTGCAACCCAAATATGTACCCTGACAGGGAATCGAACCTGCAACCTTTTGGTTATGAGACAACATTCCAACCAACTGAGCCACACCGCCAGAGCAGGATTTTATTTTTATTCATTTTAATCCAGCCAAAGGTTTTGAAGAATTTATTGTACCTAAAATGAATTAGGATTTTAAAAGACGGTTGGAGCTACTCTGTGGACAGTGAGAGTCCTGGCTTGTGTGGCTCAGGGGACTGAGCACCAGCTTGAAAACCAAAAGGTCACTGGTTCAATTTTCCGGTCAGGGCACATCCAGTTTTGGGCCAGGTCCCCAGTTGGTTGCACTGAGGCAACCGATCAATGTTTCTCTCACACACTGATGCTTTTATCCCTCCCCTTCCCCTCCCTCTAAAAATAAATTTTTTAAAAAAATTTTCTTTTAAAGAGGGTGAGAGAAAGCAGGTCTGATAGGAGGCCACAGAGCAGCAACGGGTGATGGGACTTGCATTTCTGACACTCTGGTGATTCAGCTCCCTAGACAACTCCCCTGCTGAAAACTAAGTGCTGGATAGAATATGTAAAATTTCTTTTTAAAGGTACGGATAAGCCACAGCATTCTCCCTGCCCCCGCACAAAGCTGACTTTAATAAAAAAGATATATAATAACAAGTGTTTGCCAGAAGGTGGGGAAATGAGAACCTCACACACAGCTGAGGGGAATGCAAAGTGGAGCAGCCACTTTAGAAAATAGGCCGGCAGTTCCTCAGATGGTCAAACGCAGACTTACCATATGACCCTGCAACTCCCCTCCTAGGTATACACCCCCGAGAAATGAAAACATACATCCACACAAAAACTTGTATGTGAATGTTCGTAGCAACATCATCTATAAAAGCCAAACGGTAGAAACAGTCCAATTTTCCATGAGTTGATGAATGGGTAAACAAAATGTGGTATAACTGAACAAAGGAATATTACTCGGTAATAAAAATGGCGTACTGATATACACCGTAACATGATGAACCTTAAAGACGTGCTAAGTGAAAGAAGCCAGCCACAAAGAGCCGCATGTTGTACGATTCCATTTACATTAAATTATATTGTCCAGAACAGGCAAATCCATAGATTTGCTTGGTACCAAAGCCAAGTAAAGAGATTACAAGAAAAGAAAATTATAGACCAGTAATATCACGTATGAATATCAATATAAAAATCCTTAACACAATACCATCAAACCAAATCCAACAGTATATTAAAAGGATTATAGGGCCCTGGCCAGGTAGTTCAGTGGGTTAGAGCATTGTCTCAACATACTAAGGTTGCAGGTACAGTCCCTCGTCAGGGCACATACAAGAATCAACCAGTGGAATAAGAAATCAGCGTTTGTTTCTCTCTTTCTCTCTCTCTCGCTCGCTCGCTCGCTCTTGCTCTTGCTCTCTTTCTCTCCCCCCTTCTCTCTCCAAAAATCAATAAATAAAATTTTTAAAAATAAAAAAATGTATTTAAAAAAGGATTATTAACCATGAAATAGGCTTTAATCATTAGAAAGAAAGGACAGTTCAGTTTAGGAAGATCAATCAATATAATGCACCACATTAACAAAACAAAGAAAAAACACAGTCATCTTAATTGATAGAGAAAAGGCATTTGACAAACTCCAACAAACGTTTGTGATAAACTATCTGAATAGACGCTCTAAAAAAACATAAACAAATGGCCAATAAATAAACACATGAAAAGATACTCAACATCATTAGTCTTTAGGAAAATGCAAATCAAAACTTTAACAAGATACCACTTTATACCCACTAGGATAGTTGTAACCAAAAAAATGGACAATAACAAGTGTCGACAGGGATATAGAGAAACTGGAACCCTCAGATATTGCTAGTGGGAATGTAAACTGGTATTGCCCCTTTAGAAAAAACAGTGGTAGTTCCTCAAAAAGTGAAACACTGAAATACTATACAACCTAATGATTTCAACCTCCTACTTACAGGCCCAAAAGAATATATGCTCACACAAACACATGTACATGCATGTTCAGGGCAGCGCTGCTCATCATAGCCCAGCACTGGAAACAACCCAAATGTTTATCGACTGTTAAATGAATCAGCAAAATATAGTCTATCCATATCATGGAATGGTACCCAGTCATAAAAATGAAATGAAGTGTTGATATATGCTACAGCATAGATGGACTTTGAAAATACTGTGTTAAGGAAAATAAACCAGGCACAAAAGGTTACATATTGTATAATTCCATTTACATGAAATGTCCAGAGAAGGCAACAAAATAGACGCAAAAAAGTAGGTTAGTGGTTGCCAGGAGCTGGGGGAGAGAGGGTTACGGAGAGATTACTAATAGATACAGGATTTCCTTTGGGTGTAGTGAAAATGTTTTGGAATTAGATGATGGTGATGACTTCACAGCACTGAGAATATACTAAAACCCACTAAAGTGCACACATTGAAAGAGTATATTTTGCCCTGACCAGTGTGGCTCAGTGGGTTGGGCATCATCCTAGAAAGTGAAAGGTCACTGGTTCAATTCCCAGGCAGGACACATGCCTGGGTTGCAGGTTCGGTCCCCGAACAGGTGCATACAAGAGGCAACTGATTGGTGTTTCTCTCTTACATCGATGTTCCTCCCCCTCTCCTTCTCCCTCCTTCCCCTCTCTCTAAAAATAGGTAAATAAAATATTTTTTTAAAAAAGAAGAGACAGTGCAAATAAGCAATACTGTGATTAAAGAAAGGGTATCAACAGATGACGTATCAGGATATATTAAGGATAACTTTACGCTAATAATTTTGAAAACAGATGCAAAGGATAAACTTCTGAAAAATATAACTCATCAAAATAAGCTCATGAGGAAATAGAAAACCCGAATAATCCTATCACCACTAAAGACAATACCAAAAGCTAATCTTCACACAAAGAAAAGAACAGGCCTGACAGCCCTCCAGACCAGCTCTACCAAACTTCCCAGCAACAAATCATCCCTATCTCATGTAAGCTCTTCTAGAAAACAGGAAAAAAGAGAGCACTTCCTGATTCACTTCAGAAGCCAACTATAAATATAGCACTGATACCACCATTAGACAAGTTCAGTATAAGAAAGGAAAATTACACAGCCATGAAAAGAAGGAAACCTTAGCCTTTGCGACAGCATGAATGGACCTGGGAGGTATTATGCTAAGTGAAGTCAGTCAGTCAGAGAAAGACAAGTACCACGATTTCACTCAATAGTATGTGGTGGTTACCAGAGGCAAAGAGGGGTGGTAAAAAGCTGGAGAGAGAAAAGGGGGAAATAAATAGTGATGAAGGGGACTGACTTGGGGTGGTGAATACACAATGCAATATACAGATGATGTATTATATAGCTGCACACCTGAAAACTATATAATTTTATTAACCAGTATCACCCCAATAAAGTCATTAAAAAAACAAAGAAAGGAAAATTACAGGCAAATCTCACTCATGAACGCAGATGTAAAACGATTATGTAAAAATGTCATGTGCCCTGGTCTGTGAACCAAAGGGTCTTCAGTTCGATTCCCAGTCAGGGCACATGCCTGGGGGCGTGCGAGAGGCAAACACACATTGATGTTTCTCTCCCTCTCTTTCTCCCTCCTTTCCCCTCTCTCTAAAAGTAAATAAATAAAATCTTTCTAAAAATTTTTAAAAATTAAAATGTCAGGCTATGAATTTGTTTTTATCTCAGAATGTAAGGCTGATCTAATATTATAAAAGTGGTAAATGTAATTTATCACTTTTTTAAAAGATTTTATTTTTTATAAATATGACATTTTTATACAGTTGTTTTACATCTGCGTTCGTGAGTGAGATTTGCCTGTAATTTTCCTTTCTTTGTTTTTTTAATGACTTTATTGGGGTGATACTGGTTAATAAAATTATATAGTTTTCAGGTATAGTTTCACAGGCTGGCGCTCAATCCACTGAGCCACACCAGCCAGGGTATAATTTACCATTTTGACAGATAAAAGAAAAAAAAAACACATTATAATAATAAATACAACTAAAAATACTTAGTAAGATTAAGTTGCATTAATCTGGTAAAAGGTATCGCCAAAAACACCGAGTTTTTAGTGATGAAACCTACAGTAACTTTTCCTGTAAGAGAGGACATAGCCATTTTTTTTAAGACTTTTCTTATTCTTATTTATTTTATTTTTTAAAAAGGTTTTATTTATTTACTTTTAGAAGGAGGGAAAGGAAGGGGTAAAGAGAGGGAGAAGAAACATGAATGTGCAAGAGATACATTGATCAGTTGCCTCGTGCACGCCCCCAACTGGTGACCTGGCCCGCAACCCAGGCCTGTGCCCTGACTGGGAATCAAACCAGAGGCCTTTCGGTTTGCAGGCCGGCACTCAACCCACTGAGCCATGCCAGCCAGGGTGTGACATAGCCATTTCTATTCAACACTACAGTTCTGGCCAACATGTGAAACAAGAACATGTAACAAAAGTGGTAAGAATTGGAAAAGAAGAAACAAATTTGTCATTATTTGCAGATGCTACATTGTCGATTAGAAAACCAAAAAGAATCTACAGATAAATCCTTAAAATTAATTAGTTTAACAAGTTTGCTGGATACAAAATAAATGTAACAGGTCACCTGCATGTTACTGTATCAGCAACTCTTCTTTGGGAGATGTTATTTTAAAAGAGATACTGTTGCCCTGACTGGTGTGGCTCAGTGCGTTGGGCATCCTCCCTCAAACCAAAAGGTCACCAGTTCAATTCCCAGGTCAGGGCACATGCCTGGAATGGGGGTCAGAACCCCAGTTGGGAGCATGTGAGAGGCAACCAATTGATGTTTCTCTTGCACATCCATGTTTCTCTCCCTCTCTTTCTCCCTCCCTTCCCCTCTCTCTAAAAATAAATAAATAAAATGTTTTTTAAAAGCGAGGTACTATTTACAATAAGCAACAAGATGGAAAAGTCTCTATGAATAAATCTCAAAAGACGTATGAGCCCTTGCTGATAAAAATTATAAAATTTTGTTGCAAGACATTAAAGAATGCCAAAATAAAGAGATACACAGTAGTCTTCCCTTGTCCGTGGGAGAAAACATTACAAGTCTTCGGAGGATCCCTGAAATTGCAGATAGTACCAAGCCCTATATTCCATGTTTTCCCTATAAGTACATAGCTACAATGAAGTTTAATCTATAAATTAGGCACAGCAAGAGGTTACCAACAGTTACTACTAATTAAATAGAATAGTTATAACGATACATTTAACAATATATAGTTATAATAAAACTTATTGTTGTTTATTACAATATATTTAACGATATATTTAACAATATATAGTTGTAATAAAACTTATTGTTGTTGATTACAACAATATATTGTAATATATTGTTGTAAAAACTTGTTGTTTATTACAACAATATATTTAACGATATATTTAACAATATATAGTTGTAATAAAACTTATTGTTGTTTATTACAACAATATATAGTTGTAATAAAACTTATGTGAAGATGGGCTCTCACAAAACATACTGTACTCACACTTCTTTTAATGATGACATGAGGTGTCACGATGCCTATGTGACATGATAAAATGAGGTGAGTGACGCAGGTACTGCGGCGGAGCAGCAGGCCACTACAGGGCTACTTGGTCACCAGCACAGTGATGCTGCAGCAGCGGCTCTGGGAACCTATACTGCTACTAAGTGACCATGGGGCAGGTAGCGGATAGTGTGGACACTGTACCAAAGGGGCGGCTCGCGTCCTGGGGGGGCCTGCCCAAGATTTAGCACACCGTTCAGACTGGCTCGCAATTTCCAACTTATACATTGTTTCTTCCTGGAATTTCCCAATGAATATTTTCAGGTCGTAGTTGACTATGGGTAACTAAAACTGTTAAAAGCAAAAATGCAGATAAGGAGGGATGACCGCACCACATTCTTGGATAAGAAGACTCAGAATGGTAAAGACGACAGTTCTCCCCAAACTGATCTATAGGTTCAACGCCATTCCAAATTAAAGTCCCAAAATGATTTTTGGTAGGACTTGGTAAGTTGACTCTAAAACTCACACTGAAAAACAAAATACAAGAATAGCTAAAAGACTCCTGGAGAAGAAATTCACCATCTGACAGCAGGACACCTTATATATCTATAGCAACTATGTCAGCAGGCTACCGGCAGAGGGACAGACCAAGGGGCAGAATGGGAGCCCCAAACAGACTTTCACATATGTGGGAGCTCTGGCACTATAGGGCAGCGAGGAGAGAACAGATGTCTCAATAAATGGTACAGGGAACAATGGCTACCTATTTGGGGGAAAACTGAAACCGGATCCCCTACAAGGAAGAAGAAGGTTTCGAAACAGAGGGCCGTGAGTCCTGCTGAGAGCGGTTGGGGGATGATGAGCATAAGAGCAGGGGTGGGTTTGGCAAAGCCACAGCTGTGGGTGACCCACGAACGAGCGGATGCAGCAGAACGGTGAGGATGGCAGCTGGCCTGGAACTGGAGAGGGGTAAAAATTGGACTAGACGCAGGAAAGAACATAGGAGTGTGGCGATTCCTGAGAATTTTGCCTGAAGGGAAGCAGAGAAATGGGTGGGGAAGCGAGGTCAAGATAGGGTTGCTTTGTTTTAAGTCAAACAATTCTGCATAATGACCGGAGAGAGGTGATGACAAAGAAAGGCTTTCAGAGGTGAGGGAGAATGGGACCTCCAGCAGGGGTCAGGGTCCCCAAGGGCAGGGACAGTGCTGCCACATCATAGGAAGGAATGCAGAAAAGATGGCACAGGTCCAGAAAGGGTGGGGGGTTTGGAGGTGGGAATATGAGGGGTGCCCTACATGATAAGGCCTGTTTTCAATGACATGCCAGGCCAGGTGTGCAGATGAGTAATAGCAGACGGAGGTTTACGGAGACAGTGGGGAGGACGCTGACTAGCAGTGGAATTGCCGGGGGCCATGCAGAGAGCTCATTTGAGGTTTGTGGCTGTGAATGTACAGGGAAAATACTGCCCCAGTTGTGTGATTTCTCTCCAGCCACGTTCAGTGGTTCTGGAGCAGAGGAAGAAGACTGGCTGTGCCACGTGAGAGGAGCAGAGGGAGCCGGGAGCCAGGACGCTGAGAATGCGCAGGGACGAGATTAACGAGGCTCTAACCTAGTCAGGAGAGGACGGGTGGGAGATGGAGGACAGTGCAGAAGTAGTGGGTTTAACAGATCGGACAGGTCAACGAGCCTGAGAATGCCAGCAGGGGGTTGAAGGGGTTGAGGGCTAGACTCAGAGAGGGATGCTGGGAACAGCTCCAGTGTGCTCTCAGGGTCGGGGCTGAACTAAGGAGAAGAAGAAGGTTGCTTCCTGAATGACAAGGAACTGAGAAGCCAGGCCATGGACACGTCATCCACATGGATCTGGAAGCCCAGGGAAAGGTGACAGCGGGGTCAGGAAGGAAGACTGGGGACCAGGAAGAAGGTCCAGGACTGAGGAGTGACAGGAAGTGGCTGGATGGCAACAAAGTCTCTTCCCTGGTTAGCACCCTGGGCACAGGCCCCAGGGTGTGGGGCAAGCGTGGCTGTCTAGAATTCACAAGGACATTCAATATTTGACTCCATGAAGCCAACCCAAGAGGTTGGCACAGCCACCCCCACCTTCAAGGTGTGGAGCCGAGCGAGGCTCAGTGAGAACAGGGGCAGCAGGGCCCCGGCCCGGTCCCTGTGCGCCCCGCGGGCCCGCGAGGCCTGGTCACCTGGGTAGTTCCGGCAGCCCCCTGCCGTGCTCCCCCGCCGCCAGGTGCCCTCGTAGAGGGTGGTGTTCCATTTGCGGAAGCGCCGGCTCTTCAAGGCGTCGGGCGTCAGGTTGCAGATCTCTAGGCGGGTGAACTCGCGCATGAAGTCCCGGAACGACATCCTGGGGGTCCGAGAGTGAAGGTGAGGCACGGTCCCCAGCCAGGACACCCAGGGAGGGGGCGGGGGCTGGGTTCGTGGGGTTTGACGAGCGGGTGCCAGGTCTCCAGAGGGGCCGGACTGAGAACGGAGCCGCTCACCAGAACTCCCCGTCCTCCATCTTGATCCGGAGCTGTTCGCGTTCATACGGGTCCACATTGTTCCACTCCGAGGAGCTGTGTGGGGAAGGCCCTGTCAGGCCGGTGGGCACCGACCTGCCCGGCCTCTGTCCCTGGGGCCTGTCCTCCCCTAGCCCAGGTCAAGGTCAAGCCCCAAGATCCCAGGTCCAGGGGTTGCCTTGCAGGGTCCGGGCCAGATGCCCCAAGGACGCTCACAGGCTGGGCAAGGGCCCCCGGACCTAGACCTGGTAACATGGAGGGGGGCCCCTCTGCTCACTCCTGAGCCCAGCTCAGGCTGGCCAAGCCCTGAGCAGAAATGCCAGAGGCACTGACCAGCCCTCCCAAGCCGCCCGGGCCAGCGCCCATGGCCCCTTACCCGTCACTCCAGGCCCCCGTCCACTCCACCTCGCCCCAGGGGTTCCGCATCCGGATCAGGTTCACCATCTGGCCCATGTAGTTCACCTGTTCCCCGGAGCTCCCATCAGCGCCTCTTTCCGGCATACACTTGAAACCCCTTCCCGCCACTGCCCCCTCACCAGGCCGTGCTCAGCACCCATACCCACCCATACCCCCTACAGTCAATCAAGACCAACAGGTCAAGATAAATACCTCAGAATAAGTCCCCAGGGGACAGATGAGGTGCTACTACATTAGAGCCGGCCCCTCCTGCAGCCCTGGTCACAGGCCAGAGAGACAAGGGCAGGCAAAGAGGCGGGCACCGGCCTGCATGGAAGGCCCCGTGGTACCTGCTTGGCCCCAGTCACAGAGTAGGCATGGCCTTTCACCAGCTTCTTGAAGGTGATGGCCTCCATGTCCAGAACACTGCTGATCTGCAGAAGGACGCGGGCTGTGGTCAGGGGCGAGGCTCCAGGGACCCAGTCAGCATCCCCACCCGCAGCAAGTGATGAGCCCCGAGCACTTGGGTCTTAGACAGTCCCCCTTGTACATACAACAGCTACCGGGGGTGGCGGGCAGGGACTCTGACCTCATCTAACCCAACACCTCCACATACAGATGTTGCCCCTAGAAGAGGGGCTGCTGGAGTACCCTGTCAATGCCGTGAGTGGTGGGGGGCCCTGGGTGCCCTGACACTGCATTTGGCCAGAGCTAGCCAGACCTGTGCAAACCCACGGGGTTAGAGTTGAGGATGCAACTGATGGTGGGGGTGGAGCCTGTTATCAAGGATGAGGTCCCGGGACGAGTCATGGGGACAGAAGGGCGGCGAAGGGAGTGAAGGGGCAGAGGGCAGGCGTGAGGCTGGGCAGGCGGGAGCTGGGACTGGGGACGAGCTGAGGTGTGGCCTGGTGACCGAGACAGCGATGGGCGTGGCTAAGAGAACAGGACCGAGGAGCAGCAGGTCAGGAAAAGAAGCCAAGGTCTGAGGTGTGGGGGACAGGAATGACGCCAGGCATGGAGGTGGAGGGTGATGGGACTGCAAGGACGGACGAGGCTGAGTGTAGATCCCGATGGTGTGGGGTGAAGCCTGGGTGAGGATGAGGCGGGCCTGGGTTGGCAGAGGGCACCGCTGGGCCACAAGACCCAGGTCACAGGTTGGGGGATGGGCTGGGGGATGGGCTGGGTGCACTCACATCAATGGAGCAACCCAGCAGGGAGCCCCGCTCCAGTGCCTTGAGGATGATTTGGTAGAGGTCGCTGGGTGCCTTGCGCAGCTCGTACCACTCGGTGACGCCACCTGTGAAGTCCTCAAAGCCCTCCGAGGTGCTGCCCCCCGACAGGGCTTCATAGCTGCCGTTCACCCTGTGGATGGCCCCCGGTCAGTGCTGTGGCACCATGTAGGACAGAGCACCCGGGGGCCTGTAGCCGTCCCTGAGCCCCTACTCACTTGGCATAAGCCTTCTCAAGCAGGGCACTCCAGAACTCGTTGCCCTGGGCAGAGTGCACAAACACCAGCTTCCCGTCCTTGGTGGGCAGCAGGTCGTCCACAACCACGTCCACCCACTCGCCAAATTGCCACAGCTGTGTGGGGGTGGGGAGGGAGCGCAGTGAGTTCCTGCTTCACGACCCCCTGCCCGGAGCCTGAAATCAGGCCTCAGTCTGCCCCTTACTAGATCACGTATCCAAGGGCAAGTTATCCCCTCTGAGCCTCAGTTTCCCTATCCACGAAAGGGAATAGCAGTACCTTCCTCATGGGAAAAACGAACCCGATTGTGAGGTAAAACTGTCCTAAAAGGGCAGCACTGCGGATATTTTTGAAACAGACTAAGATGTCTCCGCAGATGTGGAGAGATTGTGAAACTCCCTGGCTCTCCGGGAACTAGCCCCCTTTAGGACATGCCTTCACCTCCCACCTCCCCACTCTAGGCCACGGTGTGTGTGTACGTGTGTGTGTGTGTGCGCGCGCATAGGGGTGGGGGGAGGGATACATATGTAAAGGGGCTGTGAACGGAAAATGTAACATGCAGATCCTTCCACCACAAGATGGGCGGGGTTTGGCTCCTGCAATCACTGGGTTTGCTTCAGAGGGGCCAGAGGGCCAGGTTCCCCAGGAAGTGAGGAATCAGGTTGCCTGGCACCCTAAGCAACCCAGCGCTATGGGGAAGAAAGGGTGAGGAACACAGGGAAAGGGGACCTGGGGCACCCAAGTAGCAGGGGTAGTGCGTGTGTGTGTGTTGGGGGGAGTACTATAGAGGCGGCCAAAAGTGGGGGAGGAGTGAGGGAAGGGGGCAAGGAAGGGGGCAGGGAAAGGGGCTGTGAGGTCAAGCCCCTGCGGACAGCCTGGGCAGGTGTGGCACTTGGCCAACACGGATCACATGGAGACCCTGGGTATCCTGTGGGTCCTGTGGGCTGTCTCCTGGGACCTATGGTGGGTGAGGATGGAGTATGGTAAGGGGGCTCCCTGACTGGACAGAAGGCGGAGGACACCCAGGAGTCTCCAGGGAAGGACTGGGGCCACTGGGGCCAGAGGGTCTCATCCAGGGTTGCCGGGGGTGTGTCTCTCCCCCCACCGGCTCATTAAGAATTCATTAGAACGACTGGAAAATTCATTAGAACGACTGGAAAAATGACGTCAGGGAAAGCTGGTTTAAATAGACTTAATCCCAAGTCTTTCTTTTCTGCAGGGCTCTGCGTGGGACTTGAGGTTGCCAAGGTCTGGGAGGACTTAGGGGCAGGAGATTGACACCATGGGGGAGATGGGCCACCTGTTTTCATCCAGAACACTATTTTTTTTTTTTAGAAGGGGAAACTGAGACCCTGGGGAGGAAAAAGGATTTGTCTGACAGGGTATAACACAGAGATCTTTCTATTCTTCTGAGCATTTTCTTTCCGATACGCACAACCACCCAGGAAAATTGCAAAATACCTGCCCAACCGTTTCACACATGACAGATCCTAGATGGCATGGAGAGGTCACATACTCTCCGGAGGGAGGGCTGGCCCTGCAGGCTGTGGCTCTGAGCCACCCTAACTCCAGACTGCCGTGTGCCATCAGTCCTCACCTCCTCCAGGGCCTGCTACCGCTCTCTCCCCCACCCTCTGCTCCTCACCTGGAAATGGAAGATGCCGGCATAGCCGTCCTGGAAGCTTTGGCCGTGTGGAACCACTCGGTGCAGGAGGGTGTCATTGAGGGTGAGAGAGGCGATGGCAGCCAGAAGCCAACAGTCCCCTGGGATGGGAAACCCACATCAGACTTGCTCTGCTAATTTGCTTCCGGAGGGGCACACACTTGCCGACTCTGGGGAGAACCTGGGCTTCCCTGGGCAGTACGCCCCTCAACTTACAGAAAAGCCCCAGGAATCTGGGCAAACCGGCCCCAGCACTGATAGCCAGTCTGTCTGAGCTTGCAGAAGGGAGGGGTTGGGGCAGAGCCAGAAGAAACGGGCATGGGAAACTCCTATGGAAAAAAACACCCAGAACCCCCTCGGGCCTACCCAGCGCTCCCTGGCAGATGTCTGTGCGGGTGGCTCCATCCACGATGAACTGGGGGTTTGAGAGCAGCTCCTGCAAGAGATCCAGAGTCCTGTCTCTGGGCTAGCCCCTCCTGGGAACTGGAACCCAGCCATCCCAGACCCCACTCCTTACTAGGAACTTGGAGTCCCTACTAGGGGCTCAGGAAGGGGGTAAACTGAGTCCCATGCAGGGCAGCCCGTCTTACCGTGGGACGCTTCCACTTGATACCATAGGTTTTGGAGGAATTGGGGCCCAGGTCCTTGTAGCCCAGGCTCTGGGGCACTGGGGGGAAGGCGTCGTCGCGGAAGAGGGCCCCCCTCTGCAGGCAGTGAGACCGCAGCTGCTCATAATCCTGGCCCATGTACTTGATGGCATTTTCATGGCGGCCCAGGCCCAGCTCCTTGGCCCGCTGCTTCTGTACTTGTGCAGACACCCCGGTGCAGTACACCGGGGTGATGAACTCCTCAGCCATCCTGAGGGACAGACAAGCCTACTCAGAACCCAGGCCTTCCAGGGACTAGACCTGAGGCTCCTGCCTGCTCTTGCCCACCCTTCCTCCCCAAACGGCCGCTTTCCCCACATCACTGTTCCCCTCACAGAACTCCGGACTCTGCCACCTCCCTCTGCTCCCAGGAAAGGAGCTCGCCTGGGGTTGGGTGTGTTGGCCACCACCTCCCTACTCCCACACAGTGCTACCACCTCTGCCTTCCCAGACGCCCATTGTCCTGGGCCTGCAGTCCTGTGGTCTGCCAGACAGCCCGGTGGGGCAGGGCGGAGCCAGAGGTAACAGAGAACCGGGAAGGTGGGAAATCCCAGGAAAGGCCGCTTAGACCCTGCTGGCCTGCCTGTAATCCCCTCCCCAAACCAGGCAAACTCCTGCTCACTATCCCTTTCCCTGGCTTGAGGGCTGAGAACGCCAGGCAGTCGGGGTTCTGTCCCCAGACCCCTAAGAAGGGCTGGGTGTGCCGGCGCTGGCCCTCAGTCCCTTCCCCTCCGGCCTTCCTCCAGCCCAGCCTCGGGAGGCAGTGGTGCGCGCAGGCTGGGCGGGCGCCTGGGCAGTGCGCTCCGAGGGCCCGGGGTCGCGGTAGCCCCTCAGGCAGGAGCAGTGGCCGGGATCGGAAATCCCGGCCCCGCCACTCAGTTCCTTACCTGGAGGAGGAGTATTTGGGGGGGTCGCTGCGGTCCCAGCGGCTGGCTTCCCGGGTGGCTGCTCAGGGCAGGGCCCAACCAGGAAGAGCGCTGCTCCCCGCCCTCCTCCCGTGCCCCTCCGCCCTCCGCCCTCCCTCTTTCTTCTCCTCCTGCCGCTCGGACCCCGCTTCTTCTGGCTCCCCCTTATCTCTCGGGCACCTTCTCTATCTCTTTTACTCAGTGTGTCTTCCCGCCCCTTCCTCCACGGGGCCCACCGCCAGCTCCGCGCGAGGACAAATTAGTAAAAGGCAGAGTTGTCCCCGGGGAGGGGCCAGCGCCAATCGGGGTGGGGAGGGCTGGGCCTGGACGGAAGGGCACCGCCGGAGAGGGGGGAGCGGGGGGGCAGGGCAGGGCAGCGGGTATTTTTAACCAGGGGCAGCAGCTCGTGTTGCAGGGCCGGGCGGCCCCACCCGACGCAGCGGCCCCCAAGCGCATTCCCGGGCCTTGGGCCGCAGCCCCCGGCCCTCCGGGCTCCTCCCGGCCCCGCCCCGCGAGGCCGCAGCTGTCCTAACCCCCACCCCCGGGAGTCCGAGATTACCTCCGGCTGTGCCGCAGCTGCTCGGCTCAGAGGCCGGGCTGGCGGCGAGCGGACTGCTGCAGGACGCTGGGCAAACGGCAGCGCCGCCCCGCCGGGTCCGCGCCGCAGCTGGGTTCCCGGACCGAGCTGGCTCTCCGCCCTCACCCGCCCCCTCGCCCTGGGGAACAGGCTGCGGGCGCCTCCACCTCGCCTAAGCCTGAGCGGGTCCTTGCGTTGGGCGGGGCGCAGGGAGCTGTCCACCCCCCTGCCCTGCAGGCCGCAGTTCGCTGAATGACCTTGGGTGAGTCCTTTCTCCTGTCTGCTTGGCTTCCCAGTTCGCGCAGCGAATAGGATGGATTTGAGCAATGGTAGGGGCCCATCTTTCTTATGCACTGTAGGGGTTATTGAACCAGGAAGCTGCGAGAGGTGGACATCCCCGCCCTTTTCCCTGGACCTCCGCCCATCCTCCTGGGAGCGCCCTTGTGCCATCTTACCCAGTAGGGGGCAGCAGAGGCTGCGATCAGGAAGACTGGCCCACCCAGGACCTGGAGATCCTGCCTCCGGAACTGCAAGTTGAAGAAACGCGAAGTTGGAGGGACCGGGACTGTGGGCATCCCTCTATTCAGGTCCCTTCACTGGCCTTGGGAGCCCCAGCCCAGCAGCTGCTGCAGCCCTTAGGGGATGTATACACAAGCATTTATGGGGGAAAGAGTGCATATAGCTCTCCTAGGATTTTAGGACCCATGACCACAAGAAGGTTAATAGCCACTCATCTAATCTGACCCAACTGTCACTCCCACTTTACAAATGAGGAAAATTGAAGCCTGATAGGGTGTAACTTACTGAGCTCTCTCTCTCGGTGAGTCAGGGCTGGAACCAGCTACCAGGTCCTTTGCTTGTCACCACTCACCATTTCTGTGTCCAGTCATGACTACACCCTTCTGGCAGGTCTTTGCACAGCAGAGACCCATGACTAAGGCAGAGGAGCCCCTGATGGGGGGAGGGGAGGACTTGTCTGGTCCAGCTTTGGGGATTAAGAAAGTTGAGTCCTGATGGACAAGTAGGAGTTAACTAGGCAGTGAGGTGCTGCAGAGAGTGTTCCTAGCAGAAAACAGCAGGTGCAAAGATCCAGAGGCCAGGGGAGCTCATGCCAATGAGGGAAACCCCAAGTATTCCTTGTGATTAGATCACAGGGACCTGGGAGAGGAAAGATGCTCTGGAAAGGTCACCGTCCCACCAAGCCAAAGCACTCTGGTTCAACAGATGGTCCCAGTCCCCAGAATCACCTTCACAGACCTGTTTCTCCTCCTGACTGCGTTCCATTGTTCACCAAAAGGGCACTGATCACCTTTTATATGTGTCCAAGGCACTGTGTTGGCCTGGGCATGAGAAGGTGAAGACCCATGGCCTCAGCGCCCTCTGAAGGAGGCAGGCATTGACTCACTATCACCCCATAATTAATTGGAAGAAGGGCCGGTGCTAATGAAGTGTGTAACGGAAGCCCTATCTAGTGTAGGAGTTAGCGCGGGCATGTCCGATGCATGGCTTTAGGGCAGGAGTGGGGAGTCTGCCTGGGGACAGTGGAGGACTAGGAATGTGCTTAAGTGTTGCTCGAGCAGAGAGAGAAAGGAAGGGAAGTGTTATGGTAGCTCTGGGCGGACCCCGAGAGTTTAGATTTTATTCTGCTCGAGCTCGGATTTGTACAAATGAAGACGGAGGATGCACGGGAGTGGGTT
The DNA here is from genome assembly GCA_004026545.1 of Mormoops blainvillei. Taxonomy (NCBI): domain Eukaryota; kingdom Metazoa; phylum Chordata; class Mammalia; order Chiroptera; family Mormoopidae; genus Mormoops; species Mormoops blainvillei. The sequence goes on from PVJD01006537.1 coordinate 68,681, forward strand.
GGGTGGGTGAGAGAGGAAGCAGGGAACCCAGGCGAAAGTCTAGGGAGAGAGAATGGTGGCTCAAACTAGGGAGGTGATGGGCACAGGGCAGAAATAGGTGGACTTGGTAAATGTTTAGGATACACCGTATCAAAATTTAACTCACCTAAAGGCATTATGAATTATACACCTAAATGTAAACCCTAAAACTGTAAGACTTCTAGATGAAAGCATAGGAAAAACCTTAACCATCTGGCCAAACCCACTGATGTGACATCGATTACATGACACACAGAACACAAACAATAAAAGAAAAAACTGAACTTCATCAAAATAAAGCACTTGTTCTTTAAAAGGTACTATTATGAAAATGAAAAGCCACAAACTAGGAGGAAATAATTATAAAAATTATATCGGATGAAGGGCTTGTATTTAAAATATATAAATGACTTTTACAGCTTAAAAATAATTCCAAAAAAATGGGCAAAGGGGTGAACAGAAATCTCACTCAAGAAGATATATGAAAAACAAACAAGACATGAAAAACAGCTCAACACATTATTCACTGGGGAGATGCAAATTAAAACTAGAAGGACCACCATTATACACGTACTAGAATGGCTAAAATGAAAAAGACTGATCATCATACCAAGTGTTTGCAAGGATGTGAAGGAGCTAGAATTCTCATATGTTGCTGGTGGGAATTCAGAATGATATGACCACTTTGGAAAACAGTTTGTCAATTTCTTAAAAAGTTAAACATCTATATCTCGCAATGAGCAGAAATGAGCTATTAAACTACAGAGGGATGGCAGAACCTCAAATGCACATTGCTAAGTAAAAGAAGCCAGTATGAAAAACTACATGCTATATGATTTCAACTATATGGCCTTCTAGTGCAGGCAAAACTAGAGTAAAAAGATCAGAGGCTGCCAGGGGTTCGGGGGAAGAGGGGAAGAATGAACAGGGGAGCACAGGGCATTGTTAGGGCAGCGAAACCGCTCCGTATGACGCTGTGATGGTGGATACATGACATTATGCATTTGTCAAACTCATATGCTGTGCAAAATACTAAGAGTGAATATCAGTGTAAACTATGGACTTTAGTTAATAATAATGTATCAATATCGATTCATCAATTATAACAAATGCACCAAAGTAATGTAAGATGGTAATAATAGAAGAAACAGTGTGCAGGAGAGCGGGGTATATGGGAATTCTGTCTACTTCCTGAGCAATTGTTCTGCAAACCTAAAACTGCTCTGAAAAATAAAGTCTCCCTTTAAGAAAGAGAAAAAACGCTGAGCATATGCTTACCACATGACCCAGCCATTCTACTCCTCGGCATTTACCCAGGAGAAATAAAGACACATGTCTCCATAATGACTCGTGCGTGAATATTCCTAGCAGTTTTACCCGTAACGGCCCAAACTAGAAACAACCAAATGTTCATCAACAAATTGTCAATGGTTAAACAAATTGTGGTATATGTATGATATAGAATTCTACTCAGCAATACAAAGGAACAATAATGGATGACTCTCAGAATAATTTATAGAGTGTAAGAAGCCAGAGGAGAGTACGTACTGTGCAATTCCACTTACACAAAAATTCTAGAAAAAGGATGCCAATTCAGGGACAGAAAGCAGGTCAGTGGTTGCCTGAGGTGCTGGCGGATGGGAGAGGGCAGGAGGGAGGGAGTATCAAGGGGCTTGAGGAAACTTACTGGGGTGATGGTCATGTTCATAATCTTGATTATGGTAATGATTTATGGGGATATGTCAAAACAAAAATGTACATTTTAAGTGTACGTTGTTATTGTATGACCACTATGCCTCAGTAAAAGATGAGGTTTTCAATAAAAACCATTTGGAAAATGAGAGAAATTTTGTATACAATAAATTACAGATGAACCCAAGATTTAAATATAAAAAACGAAAACAAAAATACAGCCAGGAGCTAAGGAAAAGCTCTTTTAGTTATCTCAGCGTAGAAAAGTTCTTTTTATTTTAAGCATTTATCTATTTATTTTTAGAGGGGGGCGAGGGAGGGAGAAAAACATTGATGTGAGAGAAATATCAATTGGTTGCCTCTGGTACACACCCCGACCGGGGACCAAACCCACAACCCAGGCGCGTGCCGGGATCAGGACCCCAGCCATCCAACCGGCAACCTTTCCCTTTGTGGGTCGATGCCCAGCCAAGTGAGCCACACTGGTCAGGTCTGGAAAAGGTCTTTTTAACTATGACACAAAACCCAGAAGCCACACAAAGATTGCTTTTACTATATTTAAAAATCTGTACAGTGAAGTCAAAATGATAAACTAAAGCAGACACAGTTTACATCTTGAAGGCCTACTTTTCCTTCATACCCTTATATGTCAGTCAGAAACCAAAAACAGCGGAGAAATGGGCAAAGACAAAAACAGTTCACAGAAAAGACAAATAGCTCTTAAACATATGAAACCATGCTCAAGCTCACTCAAAAGAGAAATACAAATTTAAATTTCACCAAGTGACCATTTTCCACTTATTAAAAATTATTAATTTTTAATAAGATTAAAAATCAGGTACCTGCCCTGACTGATGTGGCTCAGTGGGTTGAGTGTCTTCTTGTAAAGGGAAGGTCACTGGTTTGATTCCTGGTCAGGGCACATGCTTGGATTGGGGGTTCAGTCCTCGGAGTCTATGTGAGAGGCAACTGATCGATGTTTCTCTCCCTCTTTCTCCCTCCCTTCCCCTCTCTCAAAAAAAATAAGTGTGTGTGTGTGTGTGTGTGTGTGTATATATATATATATATATATTTTTTTTTTTTAAATCAGGCACTTCACCTATTGTTGAATGTTCTAGAAAACAGCCTTCCCATGCACTGTGGAGGTGGGGGGGCAGTATGGGCATAACCTCCATAGAAGAACATTTGGCAAAAATCATCAGAATGACAATTCTGACTTGGCCTTTGGCTGAACAATTCTTCTAGGAATTCAACCCACTGATATATTTTTATATTTGAATAACAATGTCCTTACAAATTCTTAGTGACACTCTGTAGTACTGCAGAAATCTGGAAACAACTTATATGCTGATCAATAAGGAACAAGTTACATTATGGTACATCCCTAAAGAGGAATACTATATAGCTGTCAAAAGGGATGTATGGTTAAGGGACCATCTTCAAAATGTTGATAAGTACACAAGAGGATGAAAAGAATTCTTCTATTTGAGTTGTTTTGTTTGTTTGTTTAAGGGGCCCTGGTTGGTGTGGCTCAGTGGACTGAGCACCGGCCTCAAATGGAAGGGTCGCTGGTTTGATTACTGGTCAGGGCACATGCCTGGGTTGTGGGCCAGGTCCCCGGTTGGGGGTGTGCAAGAGGCAGCCGACTGATGTTTCTCTCCCTTCCACCTTCCTTACCCTCTCTCTGAAAGTAAGTAAATAAAATATTTTTTAAAAATAAAAAATAAAAAAAGGGGGTGGAACATATATGCATATTTGGTGTGATGTCTTTTCCCTGACACCACTGTTCTCACCAAACATGTGTTTTTTTCCCCAGATATCAAATACATGTGGTTTTCCTTCCCACACCAATTCTCCAACTCTCTGACACCCACTGGGAACCTACAGTTCAATTCAATCCTGACACTAATTCCTAGAGTTAGCACAGGCCCCGTAGGTAAAGGGCTCAGTCCCATAGAACACCAGCCACAAGTGGGATGCCCAGACGACGCTCTCCCCTGTCTGGCCAACTACAAATTTGAAGGTGCCATGACTCCCTCCTCAGGTTTGATAATCTAGTACTAGACTCAAAGAACTCAGGAAAGTGCTTTACTTACTATTACCAGTTTATTAAAAAGGATACAACTCAGGAGTAGCCAAATAGGAGAGATGCATGGAGCAAGGTATGGGGGGATGGGGCATGGAGCTTCCATGTCCCCTGCAGGTCAGATCCCCTCCCAGCACATCTGTGTCCACCAACCCAGAAACTGAATCTCCAGTCCTCCTCCCATGGTGTATGTGGGCAGGCGGGGGGGAGCTAACGTCCCCACCCTTTAGATTGATCTTTCTGTTGACCAGCCCCCACTCTCAGTCACTCATTAGTATAAACTCAGGTGTGGTCCACAGGGGACTGACCCTTTACTCCAATGACTCAGGAAATTCCAAGGGTTTAAGGAGCTCTGTGCCAGGAACCAGGGCAAAGACCAAATGTATATATTATTTATCACACCACATTTGGGAATATAGGTTTAGATTCCTTTCTGGAAGGACATAAACCATTACTTTCATTGCTTTCAGGGACAGGAGCCAGGGGGCTAAGAGTCAGGATTAGGAGGTGACTCTTGGTTCAGAATTCAAAATGTACAGGTGAATATGTCAGGTATTTGAAAAACAAATGCCATGGCCACACCACCCTAAACCCACCCGACCTCAGATCTCGTCTGAGAAACAAATGCTTTGTAGTCCTTGTCTTGCCTTCTAACGCCTCCAGGCTTTCTTACCAGGAGAACTGCATCCACATTCATGCCATTTGGGCCTGGGACCTTCATCTTCTGTTCCAGCCCCCAGGACACCCGCCCATCTAGCCTTTCTGTGGGCATTCTCCTTTTCTACTTGTAACACATTTGAGCTCTACTTTTTTTTTTTGGTAGGGTTTTATTTATTTTCAGAGACAGGGGAAGGGAGGGAAACAGAGAGGGAGAGAAACATCATTGTGTGAGAGAAACATTGATCGCTTGCCTCTCGCCCATTCCCCAACCAGGGACCTGGCCCGCAACCCAGGAACGTGCCAACTGGGAATTGAACCAGTGGCCTTTCAGTCTGAGGGATGATGCCCAATCCACTGAGCAGTCAATCCACCGAGGCACATCTGCCAGGGCCAGCTCTACTCTTGAGACACTCCTACACTTTTCTAGGATTAATTCAGTCAATGCGCATTTTAGCATAATACCCATTTTACAGGTGAAGCAATGGTAGAGATTAAATAATATTTCAAGTTCACACAGGAAGCAGGAATTTGAGCTTAAGATATCTGGCACCAGACACTAAGGCTTAATCATTACTCTAGGCTGTCTTTCTAAGAATACCCTTCCTCATAAGCACCCCCACCTGCCAACCCTCATGGGCAAACTTGACATTGACAAAGGCCCAGTTCAAACCCCACCTCCTCTGGAAAGTCTTCCCTGCCCTTTCACTAACAAATATACTTTTCGGGAGGGGGTGTTCTATAATAATTACATTGTATTTGATTGCAGTCCGAGGCAACAACCAAGTCTGTAAACAGACCTGGCCCTGGAGGCATTTCTAGCGTAGAGCTGTTTTCCATTTGAGCTTTTGTGGTCCAGTGGGCTCCAGGCCCTCCTCTAAGGGCGTGCAGACCTCAGCTCATTCAATCCCGACTACACCGTGTAGACCTCACCATCCATGGGTGTTGTCACAGAGCGGAAATTGAGGCTAGGGATGACTGGCCACCCACAGGAAGGAGAAGAGCTATTACAGACCTTGTTGTGTTCATGGGTCTCAACCACTCACATCTAAACCTGGCAGGCTCCCTCTCCCCCAGCTCTTTTCCTACCCCGACCCTGGGTCAAGGAGCTAGGCCAGGGCCTGAGCACAGTTGGTGTCCCAGGGACACGAGTTTATTGGAGGGGGCCAGAGTCAGAGTGGGTACAATTTGCAGGTTGGGAGGAGGGGGCAGGGGGCTTGGGCAGCACTGGCAGACTGAGGCCAACAAGACAGGAGGCCAGGGGGCCACAGCCCGTAGAGAGTCAGGACAGCAGGCAAGCAGGTGGGCTGCTCTTCACCTTGTGAGTGTCAGCGCCTAGGGCGTTGATGGAGGCTTTGGGAGGACTGGTGGGAGGACAGAGAGAGGCTCAGAGAGGAAACTTGCCAAGCTCACACAGACAGCCAGGAGGTGGCAGAGCTGGGACATGGGCCCAGACCTGCTAGTCCCCAGGCCTGGTGTCCTGGTGTCCTGGTGTCCCTTCCTCTTATTCTGTCAGGCCCCACACCTGCCTTCCAAGCTCCCAAGCCCACACACCCCCACCCCACCTCCTGTCCCCAACTCACTGTGGAGGGTGTAGGTGCCTGGCTCCAGATGCAGCTGTGGAGGCAGGACCATGAGGAAGCCCACACCCCAGGGGTCTTCAGCCACTGACAGACAAGCGTGGGAAGGAGGGCAGTACCACTCAGGGTTGGGAGAAGGACACTTGGGTAAGACAGGCAAGGGGTGGGGTTGGTGGCAGCAGTGGCTATAGAGAGAGGGCACACCACAGAGGGGGCAGTAGGGTGGTGAGAGGTCGGGGCCCCGGGGGAGGGGGACCCGCGCCTTGGGACAGCTCCTCTGAGCCCCGCCGTGGTGGGGGCGCCGCTCCCGAGTCCAGGCCCAATGGTACGGCTCCTCGGCCATGACCTGGAGGGCGTAGAGTGAACGGTAAACGGGGTGGAAGAGCCAGCCTCTTTCTCCCCCCAAGGAATGCCATCGGGCCTCACCTCCTCACAGCACTGGCAGCTCACAACAGCCCGGAAGCCCATCCTTGCCCACAGCTTGTCCCTCTGACGCAGGAAGTCTGCCACATGACTATGCCAGTTTTTGCCCAGGGCCCACAGAAAAATCACACACTTGGCATCCTCCAGGTCCTCCTCCATGTCATTTGCAAGGAACCTGGCCACAGAGGTGGGGTGTGGGCAGAGGCTATGAGCGTCTGCCCTGTCCCATCCTACAACTCAGAGCGAGTATCTCCACCACCCGCCAGGGACGCTCACAGTGCCAAGAACAGGTTGCTGCAGGTGTACTCGCTGAGCTTCAGGTTGGCGCGCCGGAAGTAGACCAGCACCATGGCCAGGAGATACTGCAGACACAGAAAGGGGGAGAGGTTTGGGTTAGGCGTGAGGGGGGAGGGGGCTGTGCCAGGTCCATTTGCACCCAAGGAAGTTCTGGTGGGGGTTAGAAAAACTGGGGTAAAAAGTAAATAAATTAAAATTTAAAAATTCAAAAATAACATCCAATTGCCCTGGCTGGCGTGGCTCAGTGGATTGAGCACCGGCCTGCGAACCAAAGGGTCGCCAGTTCCATTCCCAGGCACATGCCTGGGTTGTGGGCCGTGTCCCCAATAGGGGGCGCATGAGAGGCAACCACACATTGATGTTTCTCTCCCTCTTTCTCCCTCTCTTCCCCTCTCTAAAAGTAAATAAAAATAAAATCTTAAAAAAAATACACCCAAGCAAAAATAAAATAAAATTGAATTAAATATATTTCCAATTAAAAAGAAAAAGAAAAACTGGGGTAAAATGTGAGGAGGGGTCAGCAGAGACAAGGGTTGAAAAAGCAGGTGCTCCCTCCACCAGATGAGAGAACCCAATGAGTTAGCAGCACAAGAGCCCCACTAATTCAACCTTCCCCAAGTGACTCCAACTTCTACCCACACTATGTCCCCTCACCTTATCTGAAATCTGGAAACAAGGATCTCTGGAGAGGAATTCCTGAAGAACACTGTGCTCTGGGGGTAGAGAGGAGAAACGGTAGACGGGTTACCACCCACCTCCCACAAGACAACAGTGACATCCACTGAGCCCACTTTCTGGCACAACCCTCTCCCCGCACCCCGCACCTGCCAAACCAGGGTCACCTGAGAAGGGAAGGGACAGAGACTTCAGACCCTTGCGTGGACGGTTTGAGAGCCCACCTCTCACATCTGTTTCAAATTTGGTCCTTACAGCCCCTTCCCATGCCAGCCCCAAGTCGACTCACCCAGAAGGCTGAGAAAGGCCTGAAGCTCCAGGTGCTGGCGGAAAGAGAGGGCCCCGCTGCCCCCATCTTGACGGCTCCAGCCCCACAGCTTCACCTGGGTGGCAACCACATGGGCAGGGTCTTGGGCTTCGCTCATTTCATAGGGGGCGGGGATGGGTGGGGTGGGGTGGGGGTGGGTGCCCTGTAGAGAAAGGAGCCCCAGTTCTTAGCACCTGTCCCCTCACCCCCAACAAGTCGAAAGGGTTGGTGAGGCTGGTCTGAGAGAGTTTCTCCAGGTGGAGGGATGCAGATGGAGACTCAGGGGCTCAGGACAGAAGGGAACTGGGAGGCCCGCAGGATGCGGAGGCCAGAGAAGCAGCAGCTCCCCACCCCCTACCCTGACACTCCGGCTTGGGTCAGAGAGTAGGAGCGGCAGCAGCAGGTGCCACTGAGGGTGCTGTAAGTGCCTGGGGCTGTGCTAAATGCTTTAAGGGCATCATCTTATTTCGTCCTGGTTGGTAGGTATAACCGAAGACCCATGTTGCAAACACGGAAACAAGTGCGAAGACTCATGACCGTCTAAAAGTGGAGCCTGTCTGACCCATAAAGCCGAAGAGTGTGATTGCTCATCTTGCCCCGCCCCCAAACCACCCCCTCATCTTGCACCAAGATGGTAGACTTTACAGAACCACCAATCCCATACTTCACGGAGGGAAAACTGAGGCCCAGAAAGAGGGATGTTATACATTTACTTGGGGCCACCTCAAATATTTCAAGCTACAGAGAAAGACGCCGCCTGAAGGACTCAGGAGAAGGTGCCGTCCGGCACCCCGTAGTCAACGGGGGAGTCTCCATCTAGGACTCCACAGGCAGCCCAGCCTCCCCCCTCGCTCCAGAAGCCTCACCTGAGCTCAGGGATTACCTACAGCATAACTACCAGCCGCCAGCCACTGCATTTATATAGCCTGACAGCTGCCACGCCCACAGCAGTCCACCAATCAGACCCCATCCTGGGGGTGGGGCTTGGGGCCATTCCCACCTACCCCTACCAGGAGTAAATCCAGCCCCTACCAGCTGCCCAAGGTAAAAACCTCTCCAAAGCTTCACCACCTACAAAGAGGGATGAAGGCAGACCAGCTGGACACTATGGCCTGAAAGGCGGCAGGGACCCTCCCCACCTCTTTACAAATGCGGAGCCAAGGTGCACCCCGGAAATGAGGCCTGGGTTGTGCCAAGTGACTGATGAGTAAGTTAAAATTCCCTGATTGTGCCTTGCAGGGGCAGGGTCGCGGGATGTGTCTGTGTTTTCTTCAGATCCAGGAATCCCAAAACCTGGGAGCCAGAGAGGACACCGTCCTGCCGTGAGAATGCTCAGAGGCCACATCCTCTTCCCAAGATCCTTTACGGTAGGGAGAGCCTGACTGGAGGCTCCAGGCCGGCGGAGGAGGCCTTTGCCCAAAGCCACCAAGCTGCCCCCGCCCCCGCCCCGCCACTCCACCTCGCCCCATCCCGCCAGCAGCCGTAAGCCTTTCTGGCTTTTTGTCTTCACTGGCTCACTGACTCCATCCACTACGCCATGGGACCGCCCAGCAGCGCCTACATTACTTTCCCCGTTTGACGGGCAACTTTTTCCTCAAAAAAATTTTTTTAGGTAAAATACCCGGAGCATGAAATTTACTACCATAATGATTTTTAAGTTTAGTGGATTTAAGTACATTCATACTGTGAAACCAACACCACCATTCATCTCCGGAGCTCTTCATTTTGCAAAACGGGATTTCTAGGCCCGGGAAACACTAACTCCCATTCCCCCTCGCCCAGCCCCTGGGGCCACCATTCTGTTTTCTGTCTCTGTGATTTCATCTACTCTAGGCACCTCATATAAGTGGAATCATACAATATCTGTCATTTTATGACCGGCTCATTTCACTTAGTGTAATGTCCGCAGATTCATTCATGCTATAGTATTTGTCAGAATTTTCTTCCTCTTTAAGGCTAAATAATATTGAGTCTATGTATATGCCACATTTCGATTATCCATTCGTCCATGGATGTACACTTAGGGCTGTTTCCATGCGTCGGCTACCGTGAATAACGCTGCTATGAACACAGGGGTACAAGTACCTCAAGACCCTGCTTTCCATACTTTGGGTTATACACCCAGAAGTGGGATTGCTGGATCTATTTTTAATTGTTTGAGGAAACATCAAATTGTTTTCCACAGCGGTGGCATCAGAGGCGGATCAAGGTCGGTTGAGGCCCTGGGCGCAGAAGAAAATATTGGGCCCCTTAAAAAAAAAGAGACACAGAAAATAAAAATACATGTTTAAAAATAAATATTTTTAAACCCGTAAGTGAAACAAGTACATATCCGCAAGCTAATTTACATCCCCACCTATTTCGTAGGTCTGCACTGCAGGAGAACCTTTGTAACTACAAAGTAGCAAATACGATTCTATTGGTCAGATGAGCGGTATCGCAGCCGCGATGGGCCTATGCGGCATAGTAATGAAATAATGAAAGTAAGCGAATATAAACATACTGTCACGTTTTACCGCCGATTGTAAACTTGTACGTAATTAAAACTGCACCTATGAAACCAAACTTGGTGTCATTACAAAAAAGTGAAGTTGGGGTTTTGCGGGGCCCAGGGCGCATGTGCGGTGCCCCGTCGTTAAGTCCGCCTCCAGGTGGCGCCATTTTACACTCCCAGAAACAGGGCCTAGTGTTTTTATTTCTCCACATTTTTGTCAACACTTACTATTTTCTGTTTTGTTGATAGTAACCATCCTAGCAAATGTGAGATAGTGACAGGTGACTTGAAATGTGTATTTAATTGTCCTGATCCATGTGGCTCAGTTGGTCGGGCATGGTCCTGCAAAGCAAAAGGCCACTGGTTTGACTCCACTCAGCGTGCACACTGCGTGTCCGGTCCCCAGTCAGGGTGCGTCTCGTGGGGATTGATTGGTGTTTCTCCTGCACAGTGATGTTTCTCTCCCTTTCTTTCTCCCTCCCTTCCCCTCTCTCTAAATAAAGTATTTTTAAAATGCATGTATTTAATAGAAACGGAGACCCATGAAGAAGTTGAACGATTTGTACTTAAAGCCTTGGCACTGCGCTCACTGTGGCAGCACGTATACCAGAATGAGAACGACATAGAAAAGACTAGCACGGTCCCTGCGTGAGGATGGCACGCAAACTCATGAAGCATTCGATATTTCTTAGCCAATGTCACCCCAATAAACTTAACTTTTAAAAATACAATTAAAAAGCAAGAAAAAGAAAAGTCCTGCCGCTGCTGACAACAGAAATGGGTTCAATCACGTGCCCCACACAGCACAGGGCTGGCGCTGTAAAGTAGGTTTTGTGGTTCTCATCCGCATGAGAGGGGAAACTGAAGCTCAAGAACACAGCCTCCTGACACCTGAATGAAAGATGAAAGAAATGTGGGCTAGCCCAGGGGGGTGGCGAGCCCAGGGCCAGGTGTGCCCTGGACCCAGATGCAGACTCCTCCCTGTGACATAGCCGCTCTTCCCTGGTTGGCCGTCAGCGCCCGTCTCTGCTTTGCTCCTGGTCTCAGGCTTTGACCCTGGCTGCCAGTGTGGATTTTCACTCCTCGCGACTGCGCCTCCTTTTCCGCGCCTCTCTGTGTCCCTAAGTCTCTCTTGGTCTCTGGGTCTCTTAGTCTCTTCATCTCTCTGGGTCTCTGGGTATCTTTGGGTCTCTTGGTCTCGCTGTGTCTCAGAGACCCTTGGTGTCTCTGGGTCTCTCTGTGTTACTCGCTGTCTGTGGGGGTCTCTCTGGATCTCTGTCAGTTTCCGGGTCACTTTAAGCATCTCCGGATCTCTCGGTCTTCATGGTGTCTCGGTTTGTCAAAGTCTTCGGATCTCTGTTGGTCTCTGGGTATCTTCGAATCTCTGGTTTTCTAAGTCTCTGTGGGTGTCTCTGAATCCCTTGGTCTCTCAGTCTTTCTGGTCTGAGTCTTTCCTTTCCTTGGGTCTTGTGTCTCTGTGTCTCCAGGCTCTTTGGGTTTCATGGCCTCCCTGTGGCCACCTTCCATGCTCCCTGAAGCCAGCAAGACCTTCCCTAACCGCCCGGTCTCTGTCAGGCCACTATGTTCTGTAGGTGTGTGTGTTTCCTCATGCATTTGTTGCTGGCCTTCCCCAGAAAGGAAGTGGTGACTCTAGCAACCTTCAGAGCAAGACCCGTAAACATATTAAAGAGGCTAAAATTGGCCCCGGCCAGTGTGGCTTGGTTGGGCCTCATTCAGTAAACCAAAATGTTGCCAGTTCAGTTCCTGGTCAGGCACATGCCTGGGTTGCAGGTTCAGTCCCTGGCTCGGGTGCATACAGAAAGTAGCCAATTGATGTTTCTCTCTTAATAATAATAATAATGCCATAATTGGATCAGCTCACATGTTCCTCACAACTACGTGGGATGTTATTAATAGCCTCATTTTACAAATGAAACCAACAGCAACTAAAACACAGACTTGGGTTACTTCTGGAAGTTAAAGTAACGTACTGCCAGCCACACGGTTAGTGAGTGGAGAGCCATGTTTCAGCCTGGCTGCCTGGCCCAGGCCCCACCATGAAGCATCAGCCAGGGACCTATGTTTCTGGACCGAACCTGACACAGAGAAAGTTCAGTAAAACTGTGAATGAACTCCCAGACCAGCTGTGTTTCCTACCTGTCTCCTTCCCTCAACCATACATAAGGCTAGAGATCAGTAAGGGGGCACAGAAAGCCTGCCTTAACCCTGGGTGGGCTTCAGGCCAGTGCCTAGCAGTGTCTTTTTTTAACTATTTATTTTGGAAAAATTTAGACATGTAGATGTCACTGAAAAAGTATGGAAAATTTTTGTGTCCCGTTTCCCCAGCTTCCCCCAATGGTAACATCTTGCATAGCTAACATACAGTTAGAACCAGGAAACTCACATTGGTACAACAGAACTACAGATCTTACTCAGGTTTTACTAGTTTTTATAGGCACTCAAAATTTTTGGTGTCTAGTTCCATAAAGTTTATCCCATGCATAGACTGGTGTAACCACGACCTTCATGAGGATGAGAACCCTTACATCGTTCCTTTTCCCTGACATTCTCCCGCTCAGAGACACACCCTACTCCTCGCCCCTGCCCCTGGCTACCATCGATCTGTTCTCTATCTCTGTAATCCTGTCACATTAAAAAATATTATATAAATGGGATCATACAGTACGTGACCTTTTGAGATCCTTGTGATTAAATTGGGCCCACCTGAATAATCTAGAATTCTCTCCTCCATCTCAATTTGTTTTTAAAAATTTTTTTAAATTTATTTTTAAAGAAAGGGGAAGGGAGGGAGAAAGAAAGGGAGAGAAACATCAATGTGTGAGAGAGACAATGATAGGTTACCTCTTGCAAGCTTGCAACTGGGGACCTGGTCCACAATCCGGGCATGTGCCCTAACTGGGAATCGAACCAGTGACCTATTGGTTTACAGGCCAGCACTCAATCCACTGAGCCACACCAGCCAGGGCCATCTCAATTTCCTTATCTATGAAGTCCCTTTTGCCATATGAGATAATTTCTTCTAGGTTCCAATAACCAGGATGTGGACATCTTTGGGAGGTCATTATTCTGCCTACTACATTTATCACTGTGTAATTTATACCGAGCTAACTAACATACTATTTATGAAATGATATATTAGCACTGAATGCTACACATTGTAGCATTGTAGTGTGTAAAAGATACACATAAAACACAAGGATATAAACAGTCTGGGTGTATAAGGATAGAAAAACATCAGGAAAATAGTAAAAGAAAGTTGGGTAGGTATATTAGTATCAGAAAAAATTAATTTTAGGTTAAACACATTACTAGAAGAAAAGAGTGTGCTTACATAGTAATTTTAAAAACATACAGCATCCCTGTTTCAATTGGCTGGAGCATTGTCTCGTTCATCAAAAGTTTGTATGTTCAATCCACAGTCAGGGCACATACCTGGGTTATGGGTTTGGTCCCCAGTTGGGGTGCACACAGGAGGCAACCGGTTCATGTTTCTCACTCTCTCCTCCTTTCCCTCTCTCTAAAATTAACAACCACAAAAACATCTGTTTTAAAAATAAATACATAAAAACATAGAGCAATTTTGCCCTGACTGTGTGGCTCTGCTGTTTGGGTATCATGTTGCAAGTCAAAAGGTCGCCAGTTTGACTCCCAGTCAGGGAACATGCTTAGGCTGCAAGTTCGGTCCCCAGTTGGGGCACATACAAGAGGTAACTGATCAATGTTTCTGTCTCTCATCGATGTTTCTCTCCTTCTCTTTCTCCCTCCCTTCCCCTCTCTCTAAAAAATAAATACATACATAATTTTTTAAAATAAATAAAAATATACAGAAATTTTATGGAAAGCAAGGACCTACAATCAAGATTACTCTAACCAGCTAAGCTATCATTTAGAAACAGAAGACAAATAAAGAGCTTCTCAGACAAGAAAAAGCTAAAGAAGTTCATCACCACTAAACCAGTATTATAAAAAATATTAAAGTGTCTTCTTTTGGAAGAAGAAAAAAAATACCTAATGAGCCTTGGCTGGTGTGGCTCAGTGGACTGAGCACCAGCCCGCGAACCAAAACGTTGCCCATTCAGTTCCCAGTCAGGGCACATGCCTGGTTTTTGGGTCAGGCCCCCAGCTGGGGATGTGTGAGAGGGAACCCACTGATGTTTCTCTCCCTCTCTTCCTCCTTCCCTTACCCTCTCTCTAAAAATAATTAAATAAATAGTCTTTTAAAAATATACCTTATGAAAGTAGAAGAAATAATACAGAGCCAAGATTAATAAAATATTGGAAAATGTTAACATGGGGGTGATGGGATGGGGTGCAGGGCGGAGGGGATAAAGGGAAGGAAAAAAAATGAGACAACCGTAATAGCATAATCAATAAAATACAAAAAATAAGCAAACAAAACAAAAAAAGAAATTAATAAAATAGGAAACATAATGGAAAGAATGAAAAAAGCATCATTTGGTTCTTTGGTAACACCAATAAAATTGACAAACTTCTAGCAACAAGAATTCAGAATAATTTTTTTAAAGAAGGCAAAAATTATTAACAGAAATGAAAAAGAAGATAAAACTATACCTGTTAGACAATAAAAATATGAAAATATTATGAACAACCTTATGCCAACTTTATATTTTATATATAGAATATGTATTAATTTTATATATTTAAGTTTATATGAAAATAGACAAGTCCCTACAGAGAAATAAAACTCAGCAAAATTAAAACAAGTAGAAATAGAAATCCTGGTTAGTCCTATGATATTAAACAAATTGAATCAGTACACAAAGTCTTATCACAAAGAAAACTCCAGGCCTATATGGCGCCACCAGTAAGATTACCCAGACACTCAAAGAACAGATCATGCTCTCTTGCACGAGTCCTTCCAACTTCCTTTACACGTATCATAAAGGTGGCATGCTTGATGCCAAAAGCTAATAAGGACTGGGAAAGAAATACTGCAGGCTTATTAACAAAGATATAAATATCCTAAGCAAATTATCAGTAAACTGAATCTAGTAACGAATAAAATAAATAACACACTGTGCCCAAGTTGGATTTATTCTAAGAGTGCAAGGTTAGAGATGAGAAATTTAATTTGCACAATTTACTCCTTTAACAGATCAGAGAAGAAAAACTGCAGCACTCAATGAATCCAGAAGGCATGTCACCACACCCAGTGAAACAGTCCCCAGGGAGCACGTCACAGCAGTAGGGGCATGTGCTTAAGAGCAACAGGGAAGACAAGTGGCTAGGCAGAAAATTTGAGCAAGTTTTTTTTCTTCTTTCTGTTTTTTCTTTTCTTTTTTGTTTTTGTTGAGCCAGCTGTTGAGATGGGATCTCGATATTGCTGGCATTGTCTGTAGTGCAGTCAGTTTTGTACTGAAAAAGCAAATCCTTTCAATTCTTACTTAACTGGAACTTTTTTTTTTTAGTTTATTTATTTTTAAACAGAAAGGAAGGGAGTGAGAAAGAGAGGGAGAGAAACATCAGTGTGTGGTTGCCTGTCACGTGCTCACCCACTGGGGGCCTGGCCTGCAGCCCAGGCACGTGCCCTGACTGGGCATTGAATCAGCAACCTTTTGGTTCGCAGGCCAGCACTCAATCCACTGATCCACACCAGCCAGGGCTTAACTGGAACATTTTTATAAACATATCTATTTTATCCTCACCTGAGGATATTTTTTCATTGCTTTTAGAGAGAGAGGGAGAAAGAGAGAGAGAGGGAGAAAGAGAGAGAGAAACATCAATGTGAGAGAGAAACATCAATGTGAAAGAGAAACATTGATCAACTTTCCTCTCATAGGTGCCCAGACCAGGGATCAAGCTCACAACTTGGGCATGTGTGGTGACCAGTAATGAAGCCCACGACCTTTCGGTCCGTGGGATGACACTCCAACCAACTGAGTCATGCCGACCAGGGCTCTAAGCATATTCATTATAAAATAACCATTTGAGTTTTTGAGAAAAATAAAAGTAAAGTAATGCGTTTAAAAATATAAAATTGGGGCTATGGTATCTTGGGGTAAGAGACAGAGAGGTGTGAGGGGAGGAAAAAATAGGGAAACTTGGCGATGTTGCTAATGTTCTCATTCTCAAATTGGGGCGTTATTTTATTCACTCCATTGTTTATGTACATTTGACATTAATTATTTTGTATATTATCACATTTCATAATTTTAAAAAGTGAACTCAACATGCTGCCCCCAAACCTGCTATTTCTGGGATTCTCCATCTTAGAGAATAATTCTACCTTCCACACCTGTGCCTGGGGCCACTTGGCTTGTCCCTTTCCCTCTCCCCCACACTTAATCAGATACTGAAGTTGGGCCCTGCACCCCTTCACCGGCTGGGGCCACCTTGTCCAGGGCAGAGCAGGCTGTCTCTATCCCTCCCTGAGCGTCTGCATCAGCTTCCCGACCACTCTTCCTGCTCCAGCTGGCACTCCCAGCCCTCCTCCAGTCCCCTGCGGCACTGGGGCCAGGGATGGTATTTCCTGGTGCGGATATGCTCTGACCATCTCCTGCTTAGCCCATGGCAGTATCTTTCCACTGATCCTAGCGTAAACCCCAAGTCATTAAGAGGCTGCTTACACCGTTTGTTGAACCTGGCTCCACCCACCTCTTCTGACTCCTTTTCTGTCATCCTCAGCCTTGCTCCCCAAGCTTCGGTCACCCTGGGATTTTCTCTGTTTCCTAAAATACACCCAGAGTTTCAGGCAGAGGGTCTTCCCTCTGACTGATCCTTCTACCCACTCGACCCTCTAATCATCTTACAATTTTATCTAAAATGTCACTCCCTCATCCTATTTTTTATTTTTATTATTTATCACCAGGTGTAGCCTTTGAAAACCTCCCTCGCATATGATCTGCCTCACTTTCTATGTTCCTTGACTTCCAGCCAAATGCTGGTCTCCCAGGAACTCCAAGGGCCCCAGGGGATGGCGGAGCCACAGGATAGAAGGGGCCTGGGCTCTCCGATAACCAGGTGGGGGCCTGCCCTCCAGCTGCTCCTCTATCAGAGGTGTATTGGTTATCTCTTATTGTGGAAACATTACCCCAGAACTTTGTGGTTTAAATGAAAAAAATATTTATTTTGAGTAGTAAACTTGCTTATCCACTATGTTGATGAATTAAACTTTGGCTCGGTTGTGTTACTGTTTGTAACCTTTATTTATACAGTCTTCTAAACCCACTTATAGTTCATCCTTAGGAAAGGTATTTCCTGGGAATGCTTGTTCTATTTTAATATCTAATTAAATGTTTTATATTATTTTGGTAAGACTTTTAATATATGATAATCAGATAGTAAGGTATTTTGAAATATAGTTTGTCAGTTATTCCCCAATAAAGCTGAAATTAAAAAAAAATAAATATACTGGACCTGGCTGCTGTGGCTCAGTGATTTGGGCGCCAGACTGCGAACCAAAGGGTCACCAATTCGCTTCCCAGTCAGGGCACATGCCTGGGTTGCAGGCCAGGTGCCCAGTTGGGGGCACACAAGAGGCAACCACACATTGATGTTTCTTTCCCTTTTTTTCCCCTCCCTTCCCCTCTCTCTAAAAATAAATAGAATATTTTTTTAAAAATAAATAAATATAATGGAAAACTAAAAGAAACACACACACGCACAATTTATTATCTCATTGTTTTGCAGGTCAGAAATTCAGGAGCAACTTATCTGGGAAAGACTCATAGTCACTCATGAGGTTACAGTCAAGATGTTGGCTAGAGCTGCGGCCCCCAAAGGCTTGGCTGGGGACGGAGGGTCGCTTTGCCAGGGGGCTAACTCACATGGCTGGTGGCTGCAGGGCCTCTGTTTCTCACCACGTGGACCTGTTCATAGGGGCTGTTTCAGGGTCTCCATGCAATGACAGCTGACTTCCCCCGAGCCGAGTGACCACGGACAGAGAGCAAGCAGGATGCCAAAGAGCCTTTTGTGACCAGGCCTCTGAAGTCTCACACCATCACTTTCAACTTATTCTACTCTTAGAAGTGAATCGCTGAGTCCAGTGGGCACTCAAGGGGAGGAGAATTAGGGTCCACCTCTTGAAAAGGGGAATATCAAGAATGTATGGACAAGAGGAGGGGGAGACTCAGTCAGGCTCAAGGATGATGCCTGAAAGTGTCTTTAGGTGTGTACTAAGGGTTTTCTGGGCAAACAGGAGGAAGAGTAAAAGAGAAGAAACCTAGGCTGAATAGACAAGCAGATTTGGGGATAATGGGGCACGTTAAGGCGGCCACAACACAAAGTGCATGGTGGGGAATGGGGGAGTAGATTATGTAGGAATTCAAATGCCTTTGTCAGAGTAGTGAGGCCAAATACAATCCATTCAGCCATCCATCCATCTGTTTGTTCACCACTTGAGTACTCACCGAGCTCTTATTTTGCAGTAGGTTCTGGACCTGGGGCCAGGAACAGGGACAAAAAACAGACACGATCCCCACTGTTTGGGTTATCTACTCCTATGAAACAAACCACCCGAAAATTTAGAGGTTCGCAACAATGACAATCAATTATTTTCTTACCCTTTTGCTATTTGGGCGAGGCCTTGAGTGGACAGCTCGTCTCCCCTCCATGTATTTCTCATCTGGAGCAGTGTAACCAGGGCTGGAGGATCCACTCCAACATGGCTCATTGCATGGCTGGTAGGATGGTGCTGGCTATTAACTGGACACTTGATTCTCCTCTACAGGGGCCTCCCCGCAGGACTGCTTAGGCTTCCTCATAGCATGGTGGCTGGGTTCCAAGGCATGGGAATTGAAGCTGCCAGTTCTCTTAAAGGCTAAGCCCAGAGTTGGCATGGCACCATTTTCACTGTATCTATTGTTTCAAAGCAAGTCACAGGCCAAAGCTAGAATCAAGGGGGTGGAAAACTAAACTCCTCCTCTCTGTGGGGGAAGTGATTAAAAGCTATGACCATGAAAATACACAAACCTGTTAAGGAGTGCATGTCCTCTGCGGCTTAGGTTACACGGAACACAGCTTGATCACCTGTCTAATTGGTGGAATAATCGACTGCTTTGATTGATAGAACCTAAAAATTACTGCAGTAAATGGTATTATAACATGTGTGTATTCTTCTGCAACTTGTTATTTTGATCAACATTATGTTTTAAAGATTTCTCCACGCTGAATCTCTTTGTTCATTTTTACTCTACGGTACAATATTCCATTGCCTGTGTCGCTCTATCCCAGTGTATTTTGCATTCTCTTTGAAGGATGTACACTTAGGTGGTGACAGTTTCCCTCTACTTACGAGCAGCGCTGCCAAGACTGTGCTTCGCCCATGTGCCTTCCACACAGGTGGGAGGGTCTCCCTGGGAGCGAACTTGCTGGGGTGAAAGGTAGATCTTTGTTCAGATTTACTAGCTGGTGCCCAGCCACCCTCCTTAACGCTGCCTCCATGGAGTTATTTTGCCTCACCTTCTTGACACAGGGGAATGTTAACGCTTTTTACTTTCTGCCAACACTACGAATGAAAAATTATATCTCATGCTTGTTTGAATATCAGTGAGGCTCAACATCTTTTCACATTTTTTGACGATTAAATTTCCTTCTGACCTGTGTATAACCTGTGACCATTTTTATTTTGAGTTCTTTGTCTTTGCTTATTGACCTGGAGGAGTTCTTTTTCTTTTTTTATTCTGGATACTAATTCTTAGTCTTCTCCCTGTTAGCCGCCTATTGTTTTTGCTTTGTTTATAGAATCTTTTAATGATTTTTAAGTATATACAACTTAAAAAAATAAAAATATATAACTTTATTGAGGGATATTTTACATATATAATTTGTCCACTTCAAGTGTACAATTCAATGAATTTTTAGAAAATCTATCAAGTTGTGCAAGCATCACCATAAGTCGGTTTTAGAACATTTCCGTCAGTGTAACATGATCCCTCATGTCTGTTAACTATTAATCCTATTTGTGGAATATTTCAGTGCACAAAATTTTATATTTAAAGTAGTCAAATTTATCCATATTTTCCTTTATAGTTTATGCTTTTTTGGGGGGGGGTGTATTTTAAAAGAAATCCTTGCCTACTTCTTATTTTCCTCTGAAAGTTTAAAATTTTTGCTTTTTAACATTTAAGTGAGCCTATTCTTCTTAGAATTGATTTTTGTGTGTGGTGTAAAGTCACTCTCCATAGGGATACTCACCTGTCCCTGCACTGTCTACTGTAGAGCCCGCCTTTCCCCAGGGGTCTGCGTTACTGTCTCTGTCGTTTGGCTGCTTTCCATCCCAGCCTGCACCACTTTCTGTGGTTTCTCATGGACTTAGTTACAATCACAATATTAATTTCTTAGGTACAATAGGTAAAATTATACTTGCTGTGAAGAAGAGGTCCCCCATACTGCATTTTTTTCTTTAAAATGTCTTAATCCTTTGATATTTTATATGCATTTAAAAATAAACTCAAGTTCTATGAAAAATCTTTTTGATCTAGGATGAAATTTTAGATGAATTTGAGGGAAAACGGAGATTTTTCTAATACTGAGCTTGTTAACACTCTGGACCTAGTAAAGTCTTGAATGTATTATCTGTATAGGGGGAGGAGGAATGGAGATACTGAATCACTTAGTCATCTTAAAAATATTTATATAGGCCGTGGCTGATGTGGCTCAGTAGACTGAGTGCCGGCCTGCTAGCTGAAGGGTCACCAGTTCGATTCCCAGTCAGGGCACATGCCTGGGTTGCAGGCCAAGTCCCCAGTTAGGGGCATGCAACAGGCAATCACATACTGATGTTTCTCTCCCTCTCTTTCTACGTCCCTTCCCCTCTCTCTAAAAATAAATAAACAAAATATTTTTTTTAATATTTATTGGTTTATTCATGTTTTTCTATGGTATGTTGGGTCAGTTTTAACGTCTTTTATTTTCTAGAAAATTGTTCATTTCACCTTTTAAATTTATTGCCATGAAACTGTACCTACTAGATTCTTATTATTTTTAAATCTTTGCTGAGTCTGTGGCTACATATTTTCCTTAATTATATTATTATTTGTGTCTTAACTTTATTTTCTTGATCAGTTTTGCCAGAGGTTTGTCTATTTTAATAGCTTATTCAAAGAGCCAGCTTTGAACTTTGTTAATCTTCTCTATTTTAGCTTTATCTATTTTATTAATTGACATTTTATCTTTGTCTTTTCCTTGCATTTTATTGACATAATTCATATTTCATGATGTTCACTATTTTAAGGTGTACAATTCAGCGGTTTTAGGTATATTCACAAAGTTGTAAAACTGTCACCACTATCTATTCCAGAACATTATTATCACCCACCCCAAAAAAAGACCCATACCCATTAGCACTCACTTCCCATTCCATACTCTGCCAGCCCTTAGCAACCACTAACTGCTTCCTGTCTACATAAATTTGAAATCTGGACATTTAAAATAGATGGAGTGATATAATACGTGGCCTTTTGTGTCCAGCTCCTTTCATTTAACATAATGTTTTTAAGGTTTGTCAACGTTGTAGCATGTATCTGTACTTCATTCCTATGTATAGCTGCATAATACTCCCTCATACAGATCCCTGGCTACCGTGGCTCAGTGGATCGAGTGCTGGCCAGGGAGCTGAAAGGGCACTGGTTTGATTCCTGGTCAGGGCACATGCCTGGGCTGCAGGTCAGGTCCCTGGTTGGGGATGTGTGAGAGACAGCCGATGTTTCTTTCCCTCTCTTTCTCTCTCCCTTCCCCTCCTTCTAAAAATAAATAAATGAAGTCTTTTAAAAAGTACTCCCTTGTATAGATATATTACATTTTGTTTTTCCACTTGTGGACATTTGAGTTGTTTCCACTTATTGAATGATGCCGATGTGAACATTTATGTACGAGGGTTTGTGTGAACAGATTTTTCAGTTTTCTTGGGAATGTACCTGGAGTGGAATTTCTGGGTAATATGGCAACTCTATGTTTCACTTATTGAGAAAATGCCAAACTGTTTTCCAAAGCATCTGTACTATTTTACTAGAACTGCATGAGGGTACTAATTTCTTGTCATCCTCCCTAACACTTATTATTGTCTGCCTTTTTAATTACAACATCCTAGGGGGTATGAAGGGGTATCTCGTTGTGGTTTTGATTTGCATACCCATAATGTGCCTATTGGCTATTTTTATATCTTTTTTTGCATAAATTTCTATTCAAGTCCTTTGCCCATAAAATTAGGTTACTTATCTCTTTATTATTGATTATTAATGTTCCTTATAGTTCTGGCCGGTATGGCTCAGTTGGTTGGGCGTCATCCTGCAAACCCAAAGGTCGTCAATTCGGTTCCCGGTCAGCGCATGTGCCTGGGTTGCAGGCTCTGTGCTCCAACCTTGTCGGGGCGCTTGCTGAAAGCAGAAGGCAACCAATTGATGTTTCTGTCTCACATCGATGTTTCTCTCCCTCTCTTTCTCCGTCCCTTCCCCTCCCCCTAAAATAAAAAACATAATAAGTTTTAAAAAAAGAGTTCCTTATATATTCTAGATACAGGTCCCTTATCAAATACATGACTTGCAAATATTTCCTCCCCTTCTGTGGGTTGTCTTTTCACTTTCTGGTTGGTATCCTTTGAAGCACAACATTTGAGAATGTTGATGATATCCAATTGATCTAGTTTTTCTTTTGTTGCTGTACTTTTGGTGCCATATTGAAGAAACCATTATCTTACGCAGGTCATGAATGTTTATGCTTAAGATTTCCTCTAAGATTTTTATAACTTTAGGTCTTCCATTTAGGTCTTTGATCCATTTTTGTGTGTGCTGTAAGGTAGAGGCCACGGCACTATCTGTTGATAAGACTATTATTTCCCCTATTGCTTTGTCTTGGCACCTCGTTGATAATCAATTGCCCATAAACGTATGAGTTTATGAGGGGGGACCGAAAAAACCCCCAAATTTATTTATAAAAAATTGTGTATCTATTCATACATGTTTAAACTACAGTCACCTTCAAAGGACTCTCCATTTGATGCAATACACCTATCGAGATCTTTTTTCCACTGCTCAAAACAGTTTAACTTGTCAATTTTTATGCCTTTTAGTGTTTTTGCTGTTTTTTGTTTCACCTCTTCCACATCAGCAAAACCTTTCCCTTTGAGAGTTTTTTTCATCCTGGGAAACAAAAAAAGTCACCAGGGGTGAGATTGGGTGATTGGGGTGGGTGGGGCACGGGGATCATGCCATTTTTGGTCAAAAACTGCTGAACACTCAGTGTGGTGTGGGTAGGTGTGCTCATAAATCACCCATCATGACATGGGCAAATGTGTTGAAAGAGCCTTAAAAAAAAATTCACTGAAGCCTAACATAGCCTCTCACAACAACACCAGTTGGTACACTGATACAGATGGGTTCCTAGAATACTCACACAGCGGGGGAAGCCTGTACTACAAAGGGACCACCCTCCAGAAGATGATTCCAGGGTTTTGGGTGTCTGCCCTTCATATTTTTGGACTCTTAATTCTACTCCATTGATTTGTCTATCTTGATTACTGTGGATTTATAGTGGTTTTTTTTTAATAAAGATTTTATTTATTTATTTATTTTTAGAGAGAGGGGAAGGGAAGGAGAAAGAGAGGGAGACAAACATTGACTGGCTGCCTCCAGTACACACCCCACCTGGGGACTGAAGCCACAACCCAGGCACGTGCCCTGACCTAGAATCCAAACAGCAACCTTTTTGTTTGTGGAACGATACCCAACCAACTGAGTCACACCAGTCAGGGCTGTAGTAAGTTCTAAAATCAGAACGTATGAATACTCCGATGTTACTCCTTTCAAAACTGTTTTCTCTATTCTGAATCTCATGCATTTAACATGAATTTTCTTTATTTTTTAAAACATGGAATCCTTCACGCATTTGTGTGTCACCCTTGCACAGGGACCAGCTAATCTTCTCTGTATCCTTACAATTTCAGTATATGTGCTGCCAAAGCGAGCACTCAAAGTGAATTTTAGGATCACCTTGTCAATTTTTGCAATAAAGGCAGTTGGGATTTTGACAGAGACTGTTGAATTTTTAGATCAATTTTGGGGAGTATTGCCATCGAACAATATTAAGTCTTTGAATTTATGCTTACAAGTTATCTTTCTATTATTCAGATCTTTAATTTCTTTCAATGATGTTTTGTAATATTTAGTGTACCAAACTTCCTTTGCTAAATTTACTTATAAGCATTTTTTGTGAGCATTGTAAATAGAATTGTTTACTTGATTTCACTTTTGGATCATTCATTACTAGTATACAGAAGTACAATTGCCTTGGCTGGCGTGGCTCAGTGGATTGAGCGTTGGTCGCTGGTTCGATTCCCAGTCGGGGCACATGCCTGGGTTGTAGGCCAGGCCCCCAGTAGGGGGCACATGACAGGCAACCACACATTAATGTTTCTTTCCCTCTCTCCTTCCCTTCCCCTCTGTCTAAAACCAGTAAACAAGATCTTTTTGAAAAAAGAAAAAATACAATTGATGTTCACGTATTACTCTTCTATCCTGCAACCTTGCTGAATTCATGTATTAATTCCAATAGTCTCTAGAAAGTCATAGATGATTTTATGGGGAGTCAACTCAGTGACAGGTTACAAGCCAAACAGAGTAGGCCAATTGAGGCCAACAGGTGGTGGTGAAGGTGACTGAGGCCAACAAGACGGGACTCAATTCCAACAGGTCTTGATAAATCTCTGGACCTCAACCGTCCCACGTATAAGATGAAGATAGCACCGCCTAGCTTATAAACTTAAGTGATTGATAGTTAAATAAGATGACAAACTTGCAAGGCACAGAGTGGGTGCACTAGCTCCATTAGCTCCATTCTGCCAATGAACAGACTGGGTTGGCGGCGACCCAGACACAACCTGAAGCATGGGGCAGCGCGAGACGGGAGGGAGCTGGGCCTATGACCTAGAACGGAATTATACAAGGAGAGTAAAGCTACAGGTACGAGGCGGCTTGCAGAAATGCAGCTTCGAAGTCAGTAGTTTCGCACAAAACATTGCCGCTCCGAGATTAACGGCATTAAACATCTGCCTTCTCCTCAGTCCCACTTGACTGCCCCTCCCCTCAGTAACTCAGCAAACATACCCCTAGGCAGTTACCATGACCCGCCCGCCCACGGAGAGCTACTTCCCCACTCCCCGCCCACATGGGTTGTACCTAGTCCTAGGCAACGCTGCTTTCCACCCCTAGCAACCGCTCACCTGTTTTCGCTTCCTATAGGCCAGTAAATTTCCTTTCTTTTTCTTATTGGTCCGCGTAACTATACCTCGACCAATCAGTAGCAGCCACGGAGACCCAGCTCACTCCCACACAATTTGGAGGTAATCGTGGAGACAGATATTTCCTTTTCTGAATCCAGTTTTCCCAGAAAGCTTCTTACTTGTCACACTATTGCAAACTACCCTTGGAATGAGCTTCTAAAACAATTTATTCGTCTTAGGCCTGTAACGTCTGTTCCTTGATTACTGCCCCTCCAAGTGGTGCGGCCCGCACTTTGCTCCACCTTCCAGCCACTTTGAGAGCCTGAGTCCTCCGCTAAGTAGACGCCACTCAGAGGCGGCGGCGATACCATCTTTGATGAATAAATAGGGGAACTCTAACCACCCCCCGAGCGCCCTACTCCGCTCTGGCCACATATCACATCTCTTTCTCGAACCGTGGGCACGAACCCCAGATACGGTGGTGGGGCGACTGCTCCCAGCACCACAGGAAGCACGCGATGCGGCCAAAGAAAGGGTGCGCTTGGTACAGTCCACGCCGCGCCCCGCGCTTCCGGAAGTGAGGTGTCTCACCCTCGAAGTTCCGGCTCGCAGGGGGTGGAGGAGTGTTGTTAACCGGGACGCCTCCGCAGTCGCGGGGACTGAGCGGGCTCGCGACGTCGGGCTCCTGGTGAGTGGGCCGGGGTCGGGCCCGGGTTGTGGTCGGAGTCGGGACCTGGACCTTGCCCTCGAGGGCTCCGGGGTTGGCGCGCCCCGCAGCCCGCCGCCTGCTTTCGGCCTGTCAGCTGGCGGTGGACAGACCTCAGGCGCCCTCGCGGCCGCACTTCTGAGGCTGGGCCCCGCCTGCGACGCTCGCGGCTCCCGGCGCCTAACAGGTGCGCGATCACGGGGCGACCCCGGCCCCCCTGAGTCCCGCCACTGCATCCTGTCGGCCGGCCGTTTCTCCGGCCTCCCGAGTTGACACCGCCCCGGGTGTTGGGGGGCATCGGGGTTCCAGACCGACGGACCCCGCCCGCTCCCGCGGGGCGCGTGTCGGCGCTGTCCGGCACTCTGGCGGAGCTGTCGGCGGAGCTGTCACCGGCGCTGCCGCCTGCCGGGCTGTGCCCCGCGGCGCCTCCCAGTCCAGGCCGCGCGTTCCCGCCCCTGGAGTGGCCTCTTGCATCCCACAGCATCCTCCTCACTTGGGGCCAGCGGCGGCGGCTCTTCCCCCTCAGACGTCGCCGCCTTGCCTCAGTACTCCCTGGGGGCGGCGGCTTGGCAGGCAGCGGGGACGGAGCCCTAGATTTCAGACAGAGCGGATCCAGGCACCAGGGCGACCCCCTAACCGCTCTGAGGCTCCGTTTTCTGTTTGTAACGTGGGGGAGTGAGTGTGTGCTGTTCTCCCTGTGACCGTGGCGGGGGGGGGGGAAACGAGGCTTTTTTCTTTCCTCTGTTTACTGACCCTGGGCGTCAGGCCCTTGCTAGGTCTGCGCCCCGCGGGCATCACCCACGTCGTCCTTTCCCGCGCAGGTTTCCGGGCCAGGGCCATGTTCCGCACCGCGGTGATGATGGCGGCCAGCCTGGCGCTGACCGGCGCCGTGGTGGCTCACGCCTACTACCTCAAGCACCAGTTCTACCCTACCGTGGTGTACCTGACCAAGTCCAGCCCCAGCATGGCAGTGAGTTGAAGGCTTAGGGCGGGAGGAGCTCCCGCGAGGGGAGGAGGAGGAGGCTGCTTGGGACAGGGGTGGGGCTAGACGCCCAGCAGCGGAGAAGTAGCCTCAGGTTGAATAAATCTTGGTTGGGATGCGGGGAGGTTCCTGAATGAAGAGCCCTGGCAGGAGCGCAGCGGAAGCTGACCTCAGACCAGAGCCTCTCTTTACTCCTAGGTCCTGTACATCCAGGCCTTCGTTCTTGTCTTCCTCTTGGGCAAGGTGATGGGCAAGGTGTTCTTCGGCCAGCTGAGGGCAGCGGAGATGGAGGTGAGATGTTTATGGCCCCAAAGTGAGGGCCCAGGGAGCTGGGCCTGCACAGTGTCTGAGCTCCAGGTTATTTCTCGCCCAACCCCCAGCACCTC
Source organism: Mormoops blainvillei (assembly GCA_004026545.1). Taxonomy (NCBI): domain Eukaryota; kingdom Metazoa; phylum Chordata; class Mammalia; order Chiroptera; family Mormoopidae; genus Mormoops; species Mormoops blainvillei. The sequence goes on from PVJD01006537.1 coordinate 96,180, forward strand.
CTGGAACGTTCCTGGTATGCTGTCACTGAGACTTGTCTGGCCTTCACTGTCTTTCGGGACGACTTCAGCCCCCGCTTTGTTGCGCTCTTCACTCTCCTCCTCTTCCTCAAGTGTTTTCACTGGCTGGCGGAAGACCGTGTGGACTTTGTGAGTCGGGTCGGGGTTCTCTGGAGCAGGACAGAAGCGAGAGTGGCCAGTGGGCAGGCTTGTGGAGGGAGGGCTGGGTTTGGGATGTGGGGTGAGCTCCAGCTTTCCTGACAGGACCCCTCTTCTGCTCTGCCTCAGATGGAACGCAGCCCCAACATCTCTTGGCTCTTTCACTGCCGCATTGTCTGTGAGTGAGACCCATGCGAGGGGAGAGGAGGGAGAAGAGGCGCCGTGGAGGATGGGAACATGAAAAGTCACTATAGCCCTGTACCCTAGAGCACAGGTTGTCCCCTCAGCCACAGCTGTACAGGAAAGATAATTTAGGAAATTAATTTGCATCATCTCTGCCCTGTTCCACCCCAGAGCTTCTCAACTGCAGGGCCCCTCAGCTCTTTGCCTCCTCACCCGGAGCCTGTGCTGCCCCAGTGACCCACTAGGCAGAATTAGAGTTCCCAGGGGGCTGATTCAGTGGTGTGTGCTCACCTGACTCAAGGCTGGGACCTCAGCGGGCTTGAGGGTGGGAGCTATCTTAGAACAGGAAGTGGCTGCCAGGCCCTGGGCTGACCCCTCCAACCCCCCAT